>APFE031132517.1:163895-315993 GCA_000404065.3 Pinus taeda
ATATATATCATGAACTATATGTCAGCGAATATTAATTGTCATGTCTCATTACCATATCTGGGTTAAAGACATTTTAGCCATGGCCCATTAATGAAATATTGTAGCTATCTATGCCAACCCTTATGATTGGATGGTTTTGCATGGGATAGGGAAACCTATGGCTTATTTGATTAGACATATAAATGAAAATTTAAGTAACTTATGAATGCTTGTTGGTAGGTGTGGTTTATAGTGATTAATTGCTAACTTGAGGTTGCTTGCAGCTTTAGTGATGCATTCTCCTTTTATGAATGAAAAAGCTTAAAAATATGATGCATGCTAACTGATTCTATGAGGGTGTAGGTGCTATAGTAAGAAGGCTGAATCTTGCTAAGTATTCAAACAACTAGTTTAAATGGTAATTTAATTAAAGAGGATGATTATAATTACCCTGTTAGCATGGATATAACATTTGCAATTGTAGGATAATAGTTATGACCAATATGCATACGTGTTCTTGAAATCGAAAGAAAACTTACATAGATGTTATTTTGTTTTGTGATATATATATATATATATATTTATATATATATATATATATATATATATTCTAACAATCCTAAGGATACTGAACAACTACAAGGCAATAGGTTGAGTCTTACTTGCACATGGAAAGACCTAGTGACAAAGACAAGGAAATGACATTGATTTTATTACACATGTATGCATAATATAATGGCGGAGAGTGCCATGAATGCCATAATGAAGACACTGAGTCAACTTTTGGGTCTCTTTTACTCGATGATTGATGTGCTATGATTTTGACCTTTATTTATGCAATTTGATTTATGGACATGCATGGCCATGATGTTTTTGTGTGTGGTTTTTCTTGATGATTATGATTATAGATATTTTTTTTCTTTTGCGATGCTGCCTTTGATTTTTCCTCTTGAATTTCCTGTTGATTTTATAATTTTCCCTTGATTTATATACTTGGGGGCCTTAGGGGAAGATGGTTGGGTGGCAAGGAAGCCATAGATTTCTAAGGAAGAGGTAATGTATGATTTGGATGGATAAGAATATGTTGATGAAAAAGGGTAACATGGAACACCATGAGACAAGCTGGTAGAAACATGGAAACAAACATATGTAAAATAAAAGGGTAAGTGGTATGTGATATTACAACCAAGTAGGTTGGTTGAGTCCATAATGGTGATGGACAACAAAATGGTAAAAGGGAATTCTCTTAACCTTAATTTTAGTTACACATGTGGTTATATGTTGTATACATGATTGTGTTGATGCATATGTATATATGAGGATGCCATTTTGATTGATAGGCTTTGTCAGGAATCATTCTTAGGGAAGAATGATGGACTATAGTTATTTAGTGCAAAATATGGATGCACGTGGTACAACAAAGAAGATAAATGTAGGTGGAGCAAGTGCTATAGACTCATATTGTGTATCAAGTGGAGCTTATGGATTCCCTTATTATTTGTTTATATGTGCATGTGTTATACATGTGTAGATGTGTATAATTTGTACCGTGTCATATGTGCATGTGTTATACATGTGTAGATGTGTATACTTTGTACCATGTCATATGTGCATTTGTGATATCTGTATGTGGCATCATGTTATGTGTACGCGGTATGATAGCAGGTGTATATGCATACATCTATGTTACTTATCTAACATCGTGTGCTATGTATTACTTCTGTGTGGCGGTGGGATAGCCTATGGATTCTCAATATTTATATCAACATAACACTGCTTGGTTTTGGTATCGACCATAGTCATGAATGGGCTTCGAGTTGGAGGTGAACCTCTAGATTCCCTTATTGCCTGGAGGTTAATTCTCTCAATTTTCATGCTCTTCTTTGGAGGATTTGAAGCCTGGTGGCGCTTAACTCAACTTAAGGGGCATTAGATCCGACACTACTCCAACAAGGAAAAAGACTAACTGCTCGCGAGGGTTCAGTACTTTAGTCCATGGTTGTTGCTAAAGGATGGGCTCAATGTTCAGATATGTTGTTTTTTGTAGGTTTTTTTACTATACAATCTTGAAGATCTATGCTACTTTGTAAATATATTTTAAATTTTGAGGACTTTTTGTTAAATTATCAATAGAAATGTTTTCAATGTAGGAAGAAATGCATCCCTAGAGATTGAAATCATATTTTGTTGAGTGATGAACACTTTTTTTGTAAAAAAATTAGAAACATTGTAAGGGTTCTGGCTCATAACCTAGTATTTATTGATGTAAAAACCCTTTCATCATAATTCTTTGACGTAGTTTCCTAGCCAAAAGTTTTCTATAAAGGAAAACATAAAATTGGCGTCATTACTCAGGAGAGAAGTAGTGAAGTTATTTATCCCCAAGACAATGAATAAATCCACTTTCTTAATGGTGAACAGGAAATTGGTAGGATAATACCATTCACCTCACAAAATCCATTTTCTAGAAACTTGACATCTTAAAATTTTACCAGATCTAATATAGATCCTGAAGAACTTCCACCTCTTTTTGATCCAAAGAAATTGATTAGATAAGCTAGTCTTAGATGCTTGAAGCCTATTCTACAACCTTTCCTCAAGAGTCAACTTCTTATCTTGAAATTCCTAAAGATAATCTCGTGATCCCTAAAGTTTCTCCAAAAGCTTCCTATTCTGTTGAGAAGGAAACCTATCTTAAAAAAACATTACTTATTAAGAAACTTGAAGGCTTTGAAACTCCTTCCATAGAACTTGAGAAATCTAAACCTTTTTCCTTATTTTCTCATATAGTCCATGTTTCTCCAATTCAGCTTGAAGGAAAGATAAAATTGTACACCAATCTTCTTTTTCCTGAACTACATAAGGCTTTAAAGACTCAAATCATTCTCCCTCCATAGTCTCCTATGCATAAAAAATCACAACTTCATAGTAGAAAGTGGTTGGAGTGAGCCCAATAATCTAGATATATGCCATTTAGATTACAAGCTCCGCTACATGATCTACCATAGAGATATTTGAAATATCTTCCCAAGTATAAAAGTGAGGGTGGAGTTAGTGTAGAGGACTATTTATTTGTTTTTCTTGATTTTGCAGATAACCTAAACTTCAACCACGATTTTTTTTACATGAGATTATTCATATAATCATTGGAAGGGAAGGTCAAAAGTTGGTTTAGATAGTTAGAGGTTAATATTATACACCCTTGGAGACATTTAACAATTTTTTTTCTCAATAAGTGAGGTGAGAAAAAGGACCCTATTTACTATCTAAATGAATTTGGGGCTATAAATAAAAAAATGGTGAACCAATGGTTGATTTTATCAAAAGGTTCAATAAGTTCTATAATAACATGCCAACAAATAGTAATTCTTCACCAACAACAGGCAAAGTTAATTTAGTTCATTTATTTGATGATGACTTTGAACTAATGCTTCGAGATAGGAAATCAATGACTTTGGCAGAAATATAGACTGAAGTAATTAAATTGGAGGCAAATATAGTTTAATTAGGAAAATTAAGGGCTAAATAAAAAAGAGTATAAGGAAAAATGCCAAGCAAGAATCAACATTTTCAGTTGAAGGGAAAGAAGAAGAAAATCAAAATATTGACAAGATAACAAGAATGTTAAGGAATATATAATACATAATTACCGAAATTGATAGCCCTGCAAGAGAAGGTTATGAAATTTAAAATAGACCACCTAGTCAGTTTAGGATATATTTTTAGACTTAGATACTTCAAAGGGAAAGGAGGAATGTTGACAAGCAGGTTCAAACACCTTTATTTGATTACTAGAATATTAAAGAAATCAAACAGGTAATAGTTGATGTAAAATTTTTCATGGTGAACTTACTCGGAATGATAATTCTTCTCCAAATACCCCTCAACATGGACACTTTTTGAGTCAAGGTATTACTACCTCTTTAGTTTCTCAATACAAATTTTATTTTTGTTTTCTTCAAGATGAAATAAATAGAAAATATGACTTAAAGCCTAGAGCCAATCTAAACAAATAGGTCAAAAGAGTTACTTTTTCTATTTATAAAGAAAAGGATCATGGTCCTTCATTTTCAAAACAAAAACCAACAACTTTTGAAGAACAATCAAGATTAGATAACGTTCCTATCACATTTAACGTGGAAAAGGAGTTGGATAAAGTAAATATTCCTATCCCATTATAAGTGTTGGCTAGAAATCATGTATACTAGAAGCAGGTAGTTAAGTGGATTCAAACATCATATGCACCAGCAGGAGAGGATACTGTGAATTTACAGGATGAAAATCCATGTCATTTTTGGGCCTCATGTTGAGATGAGAGATGAGTCAGTGCCTCCATTTTTCTAAGTTTGAATATCCATGAGTTCCTCCTTTATAATTGCATGATGGATTATAGAGCATCACATAATTTTATGCCCAAATCAATCATGGAAAATTTATGGTTGCAGGTAACTATTCCATATCATGATCTCTACTCATTTGATTCTAAGAAAGTGGAGTATTTGTTCTTGATTAAAGATTTAGTGGTATCTCTAGCTCAAACAACTATCAAGAATATGGTGATGGACGTAGTTGTAACATACATTCATTCTATGTTTGGTATGCTTTTATCAAATTCCTCGTGTGTTAAATTAGGAGGATGTTTGCAGATAGATATGGCATATGCCACCATTCCATTCTTCATGGGAGAAAGTATGATATTGTTTAGAGAAGAAAGATTTGAAAAAAAATGTGAGTGATTGCAGGACACCCAATAAATCATCCTATATATTTTGTGGATCAAGAATTGGGATGTTTTATAGTGTCTATAAATATGAAATTTATTATTTGGGACAAATTAGACAATTTTATAAATATCTCATAGTTTTCAGTAGGTAGTGTTTGGAAATTATACTTTGATGGAGCTAATTCAAGGGAACATTAAAGAGCTGGAGTGGTTCTTATTTCACATTCAAAAGTGGTTATAACTCAAACATTAAATTTGGAGTTTGAATTTACTAGTAATGTTTCAGAATATGAAGCCCTCATTCCCAGTCTTGAAATGGAGAGAAGAATGAAGATTCAAAGTTGGTTATGTTTGGTGGTTCAAAGTTTGTTGTAAAATAAGTTGGAAACCTATGTTAGAGAAAACACACGAGACTAAAGTCTTACAAAAATGAGGCATGGGTCTATGTCGAAAATCATTTTGAAGTTTTCAATATTTCTATTATTCCAAGGGAAGGAAATGTTGTAGTTGATTCTCTGGCAATATCAACAAGCACATTCAACATGTTTGATAGTTTTTAGTTGTAGTATCAAGTTGAGGTAAGACATAGGCATTCTATCCTCGATAATGTCAAGTATTAGAAAGTATTTGAATATGACGAGCACATTGAAAGGTTCATAAAGGTAATTGATGAGTTTTCAACTTCCTATATTAATCAATAATCATAACAGGAAACTGAAGAAGATGTTACTAACTATATTACAAAGATAAAAGACAAAATTGTAGATCATAAGATAATCCAACTATTAAATAATTTCATTCCAAATGGATTGGTGCATTTAGAAAATCTGTTTGATGTGAATGATGTTCCTACTACTATAGCCATCAAGGCTCAATTAGAAGATATTAAAGATTACAATATTGGGATAGAAGAGGATCCAAGGTATATAATTTTTTTTTTTAAATTATTACTATAAGAGGCCAAAAAGAAGTATATAGGCTTATTTAAATAGTACATTGATTTATTTGCATGGAAATATATAGTTCTAAAAACCTATGATACTTCAATCATTCATCATAAATTTCCTTTGAATCCTAGTGTTAAACCTTTTAGGCAAAAGCATAGGCATGTAAATCCTATCTTATTTTCTATAATTGAGAAAGAATCTAAGAATTTGTTGGATGAAAAAAATGTAGTTCCATTGAGATATCCAAACTAGGTTTCTCATTTAGGTCATATAAGAAAGAAGAATGGAGGGATTAGAATATGTGTATATTTCAAGAACTTGAACAGGGCTTCTCTTAAAGACAATTATCCTCTTCCAAAGATGGATTTTCTTCTTTAGAAGGTAACTAGGGAAAACAAGATTTTCATGCTAGATGGATTTTGTGGGTACAATAAAATTGCATTGTAGAAGAAAGATCAAAGTAAAATAACATTTACAACACCTTGGAGCACATTCATGTATGTAAAAATTCCTTTTGGCTTGTTGAATATTGCAACAACCTTTCAGAGAGAAATTGATTTTGAATTTGTGGGTGAGAAGAATAAGTTTAATGTTGTTTACCTTGATTATCTTACAATTTTTTCTAATTCAATCAGTCTTTGCAATGAAAGAAAGTAAAATCCTGGGGAAAATTGCTTCTAAATAAGTGGTTAAAATTGATCCTAAAAGTGTTTTTTCTATTCAAGTGATAAGTCTACCAAGAAACAAAAAGGGGCGAACCTACCTATGGTTTTGCGCATGGTTTTCGCACACGGTTTTGGGCATGATGGTTTTCTACCCATGGTATTTTGTAGATCTAGTTAAGGGAATTATGGTTATGCTCTAATCCAGGGTTAATGGTTTGGGGTTTATGGATGCTTCAAGATGTATATATATGTATTGTAAAATTAAAAGGAATATAATGAAAAATCAATTTGGTAGTCCTGGTCTTAGGATCCAGGGGAAAATATCTGTGTATATATGTTTTAAGCTTTATTATCTTTCCATTGTTTATTTTATGTTTTTAGAATTTTTATGCAAGTAATTTCTGTATGAGGTTAAGACCTACACACTCCGCTCCTAAAAATGCAGAGTCTTCACCAAAATTTAGGCCAAGTTGGGCTACGCGCAACATCAATGTCCTAATCAATTGTCGATACTTATAGGTATTTTCCAGGTTAGGTCCAACAACATTTCCACATAGATTATTGAAATTAATCTCCGTCATAGTAACTAGTGACTAGCATTCTACCATTCCAAATATTTCCAATAGCTTCACGACATATTTTCCTTGGGAAAGGAAATTTTTTTGGGACTTTTCCTCACCTCTAATCCTAGGAAGTAATCTATCAAGCTAAGATCCTTCATCTCAAACTTAGAGGCCAATTCCCTGTTACACTCGAGTATAAGAGGTTCATTACCTCTCAATAATAAATCGTCAGCATACAAAAAATAAATAAAAGGCATACCTTGAAACAATTTGAAGTAGAGGTTCAGGTCAACCACTCCAATCTTCACCAGGTAACTGTCAATGTGGCATACTAGGCTCTAGGGGCTTGCTCTAGACCCTATAATGCCTTATTTAACCTACAAACATGAGTCTTCCTATACTTCACTTCAAATCCTCGAGGCCATTCAACATACACTTCTTTCTATAGTATGCCATGAATAAATGTAATATTTACGTCCATCTTGTTAAGAGTGTGTCCTTAACTAGCATCAAGGGAAACAATTGATATAATGGTGGAGTATCAAGAAATAGGTGCAAATATGTCATCATAATATTCTCCATCTTTTAAGGGGAAACCTCTAGCCACGAACCTTGCTTTATACTTCTCAATGCTTCCATTAGCTCCATGCTTGATCTTGTATAGTCATTTTGAGGTCACAATAGATTTTACTTTAGGTATCGAAACAACATCCCATACTTCATTATTTATAATCGAATCATACTCTTCGGCCATGGAACCCTTCCAAACTTGCTCTTTCACTGCTTCTTCGAATGTGGGAGGTTCAACCTGTATGATGGAGATCATAGCTACACCATATCCCTAGCATCAACATGGCTTCTTTCTTTCTATAAAGGTCCTTTAGCAAGAACATGTCTCTCAACATCCTATAATGTATCATGAAGCTAAAGTGGTCTATTCCTACTAGGGATATCATGTGGAGGAGGATCTGAGGGGTCCATAGACTCCATGGTATCATCATCAACATATTTCTTTGGCACAGGCATATAAGGGGCATCTAGTAAATCCATGTCATCATATTCCTTCTCAGAAGGAGGTAGAGGAAGGTCCCTTGATTTTTTGAGGGAAGCATCTTCATCATAAGTTACATCCCTATTTAACTTGAGTTCCGTTTGACTAGGCACATATATTCCAAAAGATTTAGAATTTTCACAATACCCAACAAACATACCTTTATTTCCAGTGGCTACTAACTTGTTCCTTTTGTCCTTTAACACATCAAATTACATGGGGTAGCCAAATATCCTTAGATGACTAATATCAGGCTTCACACTTGAAAACACTTCTTCGGGGTTTTTGTTACCCACGACTTGATGAGGAACCCTATTTTGAACATAGACCGCTATATTTGTACCTTCCCCCCAATGGAACTTCGACAAATTTGGATCATACAACATGGCCTGGGAAACTTCCGTGATAGAACTATTATTTATTTTAGCCACCATTTTTCTTGGGATTATAAGGTACAATAGTCTCTTTCTTGATTCCAACCTCCTTGCAAAAGTCCACAAACTCAGTTGAGGTATATTCTCCACCATTTTTGAAACTGAAAACTTTGATTCTCTTCCCTATTTGATTCTCTATCAACATCTTGAAGTCCTTGAATATATCAAATGCCTCATATTTATGCTTCAAATAAATATCCAAGTTTTCTTAGAGAAGTCATCAATAAAGAATATGTAGTAGAGATGGCCACCAAGAGAGTGCACTGGGATGGGTTCATATAGGTTAGAATGAATGAGTGGAATAATATCACTAGTCTTGTTGTTGTTAGAGGGGAATGGTCCCCTTGTTGTATTTCCATTGATACATCCAGACATACTCAATCATGACTAGATTGAAGATCAAGCATCTAAGAAACTATTTTTTTTTTTAATTTCATTAGGGCTTCATAATGTAGATGTGCCAACCTTTGATGACATATCTCACTTTTATTATTAATATTGTAACACTCTCCTCACACATCTACCAAAGTAACCAACCAACCAGGGTAAACATGTGATTAGAGGCTACTATGGTCAAATTAAACCTTCTATGTGACCTCAAGCAAATCAAATCAATGGAAACACAACATACATACCTTCCACATAAGCTACAGTACCCCGGATAACCATACCAACACTTTAGGAAGCTATCCCCTGGGTCCCATTGAAGTTTTAAGCTTCTTGACCTCTAGAAGGTCTCATACTATAGGTCACCAGCATCTAGGGACTATTTTGTCTAGTTTTGTGTCAACGTCCCCGAAATTTAAGCCTCTTTTTCAAGCCCAGAACTCAGGTCACTACCTAAAACTGAATGGCATCTCCAGAATAGTAAAATAATAGGGAGATAATTATGCAAAAGAAAATAGTTGAACAAGCCCTTTTAATTAGATCCCTACTAGCCATGCTTGACATTTCATCAAACATATCAAAAGTATGTAATCTAAAGGTGTAAATAAAATATTTAAGCGTAGGGATCTCATACTTATCTGAGAATCACTAAGAACCATCGTTCCCTCATATCATTTGCTGCATTATCATGTATTAGGTCATAGATACATTGTCCTTTCATTTACAACTAAAAACATGATGAGAGCCATAAATAACCACTTCCATAAAACATATATATAACCAACATAATAGAAAAAAAAATACCAATAAAATCACAATCATATGATCCACATATAAACTAGTATAATACTCATAGAAATACAAGGAGAAATAACTCATATTAATGGTGCAAAATCCAATCCGGGATGGGACTACCATGTTCCACCTAACCATAGAATGGTTGAGCCAAATATCTCTTCAACCATTCACCCCCATGCCATATCCCAAGCATGAAAGTGGGACTCAAACCAAAAGAACCATCCAGGGCATATCGAGGCTAAACCCGTCACCCTCATCAATAGAAACCAGGCTTTACCGTAACCCATCTTGGATCACTAGGCTAACACAATAAACATGTCATAATAGGATTTTTTGTGATCTCCACCTGACCACTAGGCAAAACGAGCATGGATGCCATCAGATTTCTCCACCTACACCGTGAATTTTTTTTTTGTCTCCTAGTCTCTCATGCTTTACCGCAATCCAAACCCAGATAACTAGGCCCTAAACTGAGACCCACTCTCCAGGCTTTACCGCATATCCCAAAGCCAGGATTACTAGGCCCAACAGAGAGAAAACCACCTCTTGGATTTACTGTATATCCTGCCATTCACCAGCAAGGATTCCTAAGGCTACCAAGGCAACACAATTCTGACTTTAATGCAACCCACAGTTTGGCTTAGGGCTCACTAGGTGAGTGGCTTTACTATGATCCATAGTCCTGTTTAGGGACCACTAGGCCATTCGTTCTATCATTCTGAGATCCACCTCACTCTACTTCAAATCCATCTGACAATCCAGCTTAACCAAAATAGGAGAACTCCATAACACCATGGCTGTTGGGAAATGGCAAGGCTAGGGTGAAAACACTATCACACCTGGAAGAACCCATGTCATAACAACAAAAGAACCACATGCAATACCATGCATGCCAAATATAGCAAGGAAAACTCACATGCAAATTGATACCTTCAAAGCATCCTGATATAGCTACTTGATCCTGCTCTTCCTTGCTTGCTCCTTACTTCCTCTTGCCTTCTTTTCCTTTCTTGATTCAATGCAAAACCTGAGTGAAAAGCTTGCCAATTGATACTCAGAAACCTTTTTATCAATTATGCCTCTATTTTCTTCATTTTCTATTATTTTCATTCATTTTCCTCCTCACATGCAACCTGCGACCTTTCACCTTCCATTTCTCCTAATTTCCATTATTTTCATAAATAAATGTGCCAAAATTGCCTCATGCCTTTCCAAAGCCTTTGCCAATTTCCTTTAGCCATAATAACTAAAATGAATACCCACTAGGATTTTTTTCCCACCACTCAGCTTGGAATATGTGTCCCATCAATCGTGGTCTTATATATTTTTACATGAATTTTTACTAGGGTTGTTACAAGACCCTCCCCCTTGGGGGAACACCGTCCTTGGTGTTTAATGACACCTATAACTAGCAAGACCATTGAAAACAAAGCATACTTCCCATGAAGTTTTATAGCATAGCTCGTTGCAATATTTACAATGACCATCTACTAAAACATGACAACATACTATTTACTAGAGCTTTATAACACAACTCATTATGGTATTTACAATCCACATATACTTATACACCTTTGCTTCAACCAACAAATAACCATACTATCTATGGAGCTTTATAAATCTATCTCGATACAATATTTACAATGCTACACACATATACACATTTTCTCAACCAACAAACAAAAGGATACGATGTCGGCATCCACAACAAGGAAATCTATAGGCTCACAACTCCACCCTTGAATTAATACCAGGATTCACATCCTTCCCAGGAAGTCCATAATCCATTTTCAAAGTCACCATCCAATGTCCAATGCTATAATCCTGCACCAATTTTCCTCTCAGCGAACAGTCACCAGCTCATTGTTCTAGGGCACACTCCTAATGCACATTTATGGAAATGCTAATGACCAAAACAAATCCATCCTTGACCTTCCCTTCTCTACTACACAATTCCTTAGGTAATCCGGGCAACCCCGTCTGTGCAGTCACTCACCTTCCAAGTTCTTTGACATCCCCTATCCCGAGCGATCCATCCCTTGGCAAGGCTTCCTCGCATTGGAAGGTAAGAAACCAAGGCATATACCTTCTTCAACCATCACACTGGTCATAGCATGGTCATGGAAATCAGTGGACACTATTGGGTACCAGTGTATAATGGCGTTGAATTTGAAGTGCTTTACCAACATATTGTTGCATGTTCCAATTCCTTTTATTTTCTAATCCTTGCAGTCAGTTTCAACCACACAACCAGGCATTTTCATGCATTCCTATACCAAGCACATAATTTCCATTGGATTCAAAATAAACTGAAATAACTTCAAATCATAACTCATTGGTGACCTATCAATAAGGTACACTTACAATTCTATTCACTTCCTGTCACAAAAAGTCAAACTAGCATCTTGACCAAATCATCATGTATAAACATATCACATCAGGTTATCTCAAAACACAACCATTACAGATAAAAATCCTAAATCACATGTAACCATCATAAACTATAATCATAGTCACATGTAATCATCATAGAACGAAATCATAAATCAAATGCATAATAAGACTGAAATAAAATATTGATACTTATCCGGTAATAAATCCTTAGCTTCTACTTTTGTCTTTATTCTGTATGCACTCCGGATCTGTTTCCACACCCGACAAACACCTAGTGCCTTCTCCTCAACCACGTGGATGTACACATAGTGTGTATCACACACATACAACCACATACGACATACACCACCATGAAATACATGCACCTACACTTGACATTCCACACATACACCTAAACCTAATGTACAACACAACACAATACATCTATACCCAATGTACAACACCAAACAATACATGTACCTACATATAGTACAACACAATGAGTACACATGTCACAATACCACAACTACACAATGCACATACATAGTACTGCATGCCCACAACACAACTTGTAGGACATGCACACCAGTACCATATGTACAACATGTACATAGTACCACCTATACACCGAACCACTTGCACAATATATGCACATCATCACATGTACATGGTACTACCTGCACAATGTGTATACAACACCATATGTACACCGCACTTCCTATACAATATGCACACAATTCCAAACATACATAGCACCACATGCACAACATGTATGCAATACCACATGTACACAATGCCACGTGAACAACATGTACAAAACACCACCTACACAGTGCCACTTGTACAACATGTACACACCACCACATGCATGCAACACCATTTGTACAATCATGCACCCAACACCATATGTACATAGCACCACATGTACAACATGCACGCAACACCACATGTACATAGCACTGCATATCTAACATCTACATAGCATCATATATACATAGCACTGCATATCCAACACATGCACGACACTATATGCAAATAATGCCACATATCTGGCATTCACACAGTATGATATGTACACAACACCACATATCCAACATGTACAAAGTACCATCTATACACGACACTGCATATGAAATATTCAGATAACATTATTTGCACCACCCTGGACACAAAATTGCATAAACAACATGTACACATATTATATATACACAACATCGCATGCACACAACATCGCAAATGCAACTTGTACAACATATACAACATATGCACAATAGGAGTACCACACATCAAAACCACAATGTCTCTACTAAGCAACCTTACTTCCAGTGCCTTATTCATGCTTGTCCTAGCATGTCGCAGACCACACTGCTTTCATTCACTGATGTATCCATTAGAGTTACATGTCATAGCATAAACATACTATAATAACATAATATCAATCCATATCCACATGATACTCACCTCATATATTTGTTAGGGCTACTCTTCCCAATTGATTCCTCATAAGACCAGGCACCTCCTCATGCCCTTCGCTTGCATAGGAAATCATTCCTCCACAAGAATGATCCCTGACAACCTTTTCAGACAGTGACATATATACATGGATACATACATACATATACATAAACATTAGCATAAAACAATCATGATCCTGTCAGACAGAGACATGCATACACACATATATACATATAAAATTAACATAAAAAAAATCACAATCCATGATGACCCTGTCAGACATGACATAGATATATAGATACATGTATACATATATATACATCAACATAATCATGATCAAAACATAATTACTAGATATCATAAGGTCAAGGTTAAGAGAACTCCCTTTATTTGTGCACATTATGCACAACATTGTGAACAACCATTCCCACATAGCCAAGGAATTTGATGCCTAAGATCCATTTACTTCACCTTTTCTGGTTACATTTCTCATGTTTGTACTACCACCATCCATTTACCCCAATGGACCCAACTAGTCCAACCGACTATCATAGCCTTACCTTCCGCTTCACTTAATCATGCACTGAGTTTCATTCGGGTCTTACATTACCTACTAGGTTTCACAAAACTCTCCTTGGGCTCCATTAACTTCCTCCTTCGCCAACCAATTCCCAATACTCTCAAAACAATAAAGGCAAGACTGAGAAACAAATAATAAGAAAACTATGGAAAATCAATAACCATACGAAGCTAGAAACAAAGTGGTATGTCCATACACTAGACGTATACAAAGCCGTAATCAAGCACAAAAAATCACAAAATATCAGAAGCATAAGACTAAAAACAAACACCATGACTCAATCTCCATGGTTCCCAGTGCTTCCAAAGGAAATATCAACTTGATCTGTCTTCAAGATTTCATGGCAGTCTCTTTGCCATGCAATCCCCTACATCATATTTCCATGAACACATAACTGTTAGTGCATAAATAAACATAACAACATACTAGTTACCTTACCTTGTTGTTCCAAGCACATTTCCTTGTAACTGAACACATCCATGCCATCTCTCAAGGGACTTCAATTCCCTTAACAAATCCACTTGTAACTAGAGAATAACTAATATACCTATCAGGTACATGTTCAGGAATCTAGCACATATCCACATAATGTCAGACAAGATTAAGTTTAAGAATACTTCTTGTATGCAAGGGACTCTTTCATTTGGAATTAGGGTTTCCAAACATAGCCAAAGGAATTCTTGCACAATTCTTTTCTTTTACCTCTTCACCTTGTTGCAATCGAGTCTTACTATGTACTGTCACATCATCCAACTGCTAGTTATATAAACACATCAACTATTACCTTGTCATGCTAATACCAAGCATGTTTCTTGCAACTCTTCACACATGTCAACCACACATTCCAAATATTAAGGCAATCATATATATCAATTTGAAATCAACCTTTACCAAGATTAACAATCATGTCATAATCCATAGTCAACTCATAATCATTAGACATAATGCTACAACTATCACCCAATAAACTGAAGTACATATCAATTGTCTCAACACATGTGTATTAGTGCAATCGTCTTAAAACAAGATCATTGGAACACATACTCATATTATGAATATCATCAAACATCCAACCAACTTGCAAACATACCATGTTAAATAAATCAATTAGATGACATAATAGACACCAAACACTCAAAAATCAAATAAACGTCATAATCAAATAGTAAAGAAAAAAGTAGATGATATAAGAGAGTTCATACCTTAATGTATCTCAGTGGAGGTGATCTTGTTTTCACAATCAATCCAAATTAGCATGATATAAATTCGCAACATATCAACTCAACCCCAAATAAGGTCATGATATCCATAATAGTCACTAGCTAACATGTCCACATCATAAGCTCATAAACATTTATCATTCATACATAATAATCACATCTAGATTAGCACAACACAATGTCACAAATAAGTCGCCTCATACCTGAATTTCATAACCCTAACCATCTGCATAGACCAATCCAACTTAGTACGATACATATAACATCAGGTTCTTAATGTAATAACCCTAATCATCAAGTTACTATCATATAACAACAAAAAGTTATATATCATGTTCATCAACAACATATAACCTAATCATCAAGTTATCTAACATAAAACAACACTAGAAATGCATACAACCACAGGTCACTAATGTTCATGACTATCTGCACGTGTATATGACTACACTAACCAGCTAACATCTATCATGTATGTAATCATAACATCAATAGAATGAAATGAATACACATAACCATAATGCATATGATAATACTTAACCTACATATGTATATTCCAAACATACAAACTTGTATGACGACATGCTCTTGCCTTGAGGTCCAATGTTGCAACTTCACTTTAATGATCTACATCTCCTGCTCTATCTCAACCAACACATTAGCATAATAACACCCCAATAGCATCATGATGACCTAATTGCAGACAATGACCTCATGCACGATAACCTTCACCAAGACAATGCATGCCTAACAACATATAAACACTCACATTTATAACAAATTCATAACCAACATGCACTCATGACAATCACATACAACAACAATACCATCAACTTCGACATGGCGACAAAACTACCACAATGACCACCACCATGCATACCGAACAAGCATATAATCCACAAACATACGAAACACATATGCAACTGACATGTATGCATGATAAACACATTCACCCAAGGAGAGCACAACCATGCTTTGATACCAATCTATAACACCCTCCTCCCACACCTACCCAAGTAAATGGACAACTAAGGTAAAAATGTGACAAGAGGCTACTATGATCAGATTCAACCTCCTATGTGACCTTAAGGAAATCAAATCAACAGAAACATAACATACAGACCTTCCGCATTAGTTACAGGACCCCTGAAACCATCCCAACACTTCAAGCAGGTAGCCCCTGGGTCCCACTGAAGTTTTAGGCCTCTTGACCCATGGATGCTCTCATATGATATGTCTACCAATGTTCAGAAGACTCTGGACGCTATCATACTTTAAGCATACTAGCATCCAGGGACTATTTTGTCCATTTTTGTGCCAGTGTCCCTAGGATTTAAGCCAATTTTTTAGGCCCAGAGCCTAGATCACTTCCCATATTTGAATGAAATATCAGAATAGTAAAATAACAGGGAAGTAATCATGCAAACAAAAATATTTGAATAAGCCCTTACTAGATCACTACTAGCCATGACAGACATTTTGTCAAACATATCACAAATATGTAATCTACATGTGTAAATAACTGATTTAAGCATAAGGATCTCATACTTATCTGGGAATCACTAAGAACCATTGTTCCCTCATATCACTTGCTACATTATCATCTATTAGGTCATAAATACATGTCCTTTCATTTACAAGTAAAAACATGATGAGAGCCATACATAGCCACTGCCATAAAACATATATATAACTAATATAATAGCAACAAAAGTACCAATGAAATCACAGCCATATGATCCACATATATACCAGTATAATACTCATAGAAATACAAGGAGAAATAACCTCATATTAATGATGCAAAATCCAACCTGGGATGGAACTACCACATTCCACTCAATCATAGAATGGGTTATCCAAATCTCTCTTCAACCATTCAGCCCCGTGCCATACTGCAAGCATGAATGTGGGACCCAAACCAAAAGAACCAACCAGGGCATACTGAGGCTAAACCACCTAACCATCATCAATAGAAACCAAGCATTACCATCATCCATCCCATATCACTAGGCTAACTCAATAAAAATTTCATAACAAGGTTTACCATGATCTCCACCTGATCACTAGGTGAAACAAACATGGATGCCAATGGATTTGTCCACCTACACCATGAGGAATTTTCCTATCTCTTAGTCTCTCAGGCTTTACTGCAATCCAAACCCAGATCAGTAGGTCCTAAACCAATACCCAATCTCTAGGCTTTATGGCATATCCCAAGCTTAGGATTACTAGGCCCAATGGAGAGAAAACCAACTCTTGGCTTTACTGTATATCCTGCCATTCACTGGAAAGGATTCCTAGGCCCACTGAGGCAACACAATCCTGGCTTTACCACAACCCATAATCTAGCTTAGGGGTCACTAGGCCAATGGATTTACCGTGATCCATAGTTTGGTTCAGGGACCACTTGGCCATGTGTTCTATCATTTGAATATTCACCTCACTTAGCTTCAAATCCAAAACATGAGAATCTGATTACACCATGGCTATTCGGAAATGGAAAGGCTAGCCTAAAAAAACTATCACACTTGGAAAAACCCATTCCATAACAACAAAATAACCACATGCAATACCATGCATGCCAAATCTATCAAGGAAAAGACACATGCAAATCGATACCTACAAAGCATTGTGATGTAGCTTCTTGATCCTACTCTTCGTTGCTTGCTCCTTCCTCCCTAATACCTTCCTTTCCTTCCTTGATCCAATTAAAAACCTAAGTGAAAATCTTGCCAAATGATCCTAAAAAGCCCTTTTATCAATGAGGCCTCTATTTTCTTCTTTCCATTATTTTTCTTCATTTCCCTCTTGACATGCAACCTATGACATTTCGCCTTCCTTTTCTCCTCATTTCCATTAATTTCATAAATAAATGTGCCAAAAATAACTCATGCCTTTCCAAAGCCTTTGCCATTGCCTTTGCCAATTTCCTTTATGCATAGTAACTGAGATGAACACCCACTAGGATGTTTTTCCCACCATTCAACTTGGAATATGTGTCCCATCAAACATGGTCTTATATGATTTGACATGAATTTTTACCAAGGCCATTACAAATATCTTGAAACATAGCTCGCAGTGTTCTTCCATTGAATTTATAGAGTCCTTAAATTTTATATCCCAAGGTAAAATCATTCCTCAAGCGAGATTCCGTTGGCCATGAGAGGAATTTTCCTCTTGTGAAGGCTACTCTTATCTATTATAGACAGATTTGGGCACTGCAACCCCAATCACATATGTCAATAAACCAAGGGCTTCTAAGTCCCTAAAAGTGTTGTTTCATACCCTAAAGGAGCAAGGTCAGCTGATTACATCATCTCCCAGAAGTTCTCCATGAAAAGATACTCAGAACTGGTCAAAACTGGACCATACAGACTCCTCAGGGCTAAGGGTGTGATGCATCTCACCTGCCACATGCAAAAAGTGCGATGCATACTGAAAAGCCCTTCTATGGGGTGCGATGAGCGAGAGCAGACAAATGGCAGAAGCAGTTGGCTAGGTGGAAACCCAGAGAATCTTCTAGAAACCTACCCATTTGGACACTTGCTCCTCTAAATTTGCCCAGGGATGATTAAGAGATCATGATCTCCCAAGTGGAACCAAGAACTATCAGAGAGAGGACACTAATCAAAATCCCCAGAAGCTGACTCACCCACCTACAAACATCTATATATGGATCCCTCATTCCGGAGATCAGAGGCTGAATCTTGTATTTTGTAAGGAAGTGCTATTTGTTTCTTTGTGGAGCATCATAGTGTTGGGTGATCTAATATTTTCATGAGGTGAAGAAGGGCTTTCATGCTGGGAGGATGACGTTGGGTCAAATCAATGGGTTGTAATCCTCTCTTCTACTCTTTCTATCAATAAGGCTATTTGAGTTTTCCTCCACATTCTTGTACGTTTGAGTTGATATATGCATTTGTGTGGTCAATATATATCTGGTCCTATATTGTTTATGATTGTAGATCTCTGTGCTTTAATGGTATTATGTTGCTTTGACTTACAGGTGCTCTTTGAAGAAGGGTAAGCAAGGGAGAAGCGGAAAATATCTGTCAAAGGGGAGAGGAAAAAAGCAAGGAGCCAAGCGAAAGACTGAGGTTGGTACTCTCTACTTCTCTCTCATCTACTTCTCATAAAGGAAAATGCAAGTGACTTTAGTTTGTTTGTTTCTAAGATAGCTACCTGTCTTAGTGGTACTAGCAGCTTTGAATGGACACTAGATTTCCCGATAACAAAATGGCAACTTTGCTGGGGAGTGAATAACTTGTTTTCTTGTTTATATTTGTTTGCTTTATAAACTACAGACGGAGCCTGAAGTCAAGCCAACTAGCCTTTGAACTACTTTTGCTATGAAACTACAAAGTAGATCAATGCTGCTTCAGTCCATCTCCAGGTTTTTTTTATAAACTGAACAATTGATTTTCAAACATCCAAATTGCCTTGGTGGTGGCTCAAGTAACCTCATTAGATCATCCCCTATGTATTGTATTTACTGACTATCATTAGCTCAGCCTAAATCCCTGAAATAAGCTGCAAAATGTGACCAAAAACCAAGTTAAAGTCTCATCCCTCGACCATTGCACTGTCTCCTTTAGGCAATCTGGATGCATCACACTTCCCATATACAGTAAGTGAGATGTATCCTTGTTTCCCTGTGTTACAGGTTTGATGATCAGATAAGACTGTTTCTGCCTCCAGATTTTGGTTTTTCTTCACTCTCTTCAGCTTTATTCAGGAGTTTTGCTATCTGTGATCAGTATGCCATTGTTGAAACTCCCTTCCTTTGCATTATTCAGCCTCCATTGTACAAAAAATTGTGCATGTTTTTATGTATTTTTTGCCATTTACAGTTCTCCTTTACAAAGAAGTAGCTTAATCGAACTATCGTCTTTTGATCTGGAAGTGCCGCAAGTGTTGTTTTCAGTAAAAGAAAAGAATCCTCCTCTTTTTGATAGTCGATTACACTGTTACTCTTGTATTTGATTTGAATTAATAGTATTTCAAGTGTCGAAAGCAGTTTTCAATTCAAAATCGCAAAGTGTTGTCCTTGTCTTCCTTTTGTTTTTCGAAAAGAAAATTGTTAGTACTGTTGCTTTGAAAGAAAAGATAATTCAAATTTGTACTTAGCATTCTTTTTGTCATTCACACATTAAGAAAGCAAAAAACAAATACATTCATGTGCATCTGCATTTAGATTGCTTTTTGATTTTGATTTAGGACAGTGCATCTAGTGTGTTCTCTCTACTCTATGTTGAAAGAATCTCGCTTCTCTTTCCTTAGTAGCTAGGATTTTCATTGAAAAAAGAAGAGTAAACGATTTTTTATCATCTTAGATTGCATATTTAGGAATTGTATATCTACACCATGCGGTGAACCTTAAAGGAAAACTTCTTAAGAAATATCAATTGTAAAATAAATTCAATGAACATAAAAATGTTGTGGAACCTAACGCACAATATTTAGAAGTCCAGGCTAGAGACGTATTCTGGCGTCGTAAAGCCTGGTAACTATCACTTTCATTGTAGGTTGGGTGATTCCTCCTCTTTGAGATGACAAGTGCCAGTATGGACTTGTGCTCCCACGTACTATTGAGTATATATTGGGAGACCATAATATGCTATATCCTTTATCCTTAGGAAGCCGTGTCTACCACCCTATCGATTGTAATGCACTGAACACAACATTCAAGAATATTGACTGCCATACCGTAAAAATTATTTTGCAGTTTTGCGATTGGTTTGGTAATCCCTCTGTCTATATTTCTAGAGTAGTCCCTTTCGTTCCTTTTTAGACTCCTTAAAGGAAAAGGTCCATCTGAGCACTTGTCACTTTGGGCTCATTAAAAATCGAAGGCGACTAGAGTCATCTTTAGCTTTTTATCGACTCTTAAAAATTGAAAAAGAAAGTTGTGCCAAAGCATCATAAAATTTATTTTAATTGGAATAATGTCACTGTTACCTCGTTGATTTTAGGTTGAGAAAATGGAGTCCACCAACCAAGGATTTCCCCTTGGAGGAAATCCTAGTCCTTTCTCCTCGTGGGGAGATGTTGGTGCACCTCATATGGCCACATTGTCCTTTCCAGGACTGACTATTCTACTAGTATGGCTCTTCTCGACCTCTGTCATTCAAAGCACCGTGATTCCTAAGTAATCAAATCAACAACCAGATGATACTAAAGTTACCCCCCATCCTTCTGCTTCATTTGTTTCTCCTCTCCTCCTTCCTCTTCGCTTGGTAAAGTTGGTAAAACTAAAAACCAAGTAGCTGAGAAGAAGAAGAAGGAGCCAACGGCCAAAATGGGCAACCATACATCGTCTAGCGAAAATCCACTCTCTGCACCGTCCAAACCTAAATCTCCATTTGTCATGTGCAAAGGGGACCACTATCATCGAGATTGTCCTTGCATCTGATAGATCTTAAGGGACTGGTCTCCCCTCTTGCACAATTCGGTGTCCTCAACCTCTGCTGATCATGTTGAAAGTACACCATCAACTAGTGAAAACAAAGTCACCAGACAAAAAGGAAGATCTAAAATTCCTTGTAGACTGTGTGAAGGCGATCATGCCATCCATCATTGTCCCTTCCTAGACGAAGCTAAAAGAGTCTTGGATAAGCGTCTTGCTTCACTGCTACGGCTTCCTCCTAGATACAAGAAACTCTTGCCGAGTCCATCACTAGTTGAGAATCTCACTGACACACCTTTGTGGTTGGTCGAAACATCTATCATTGAAGATAAACCTTCCAACTCCACATTGAACCAAATTCAACAGGTCAAGACAACAGTCGACCCAGTTTTGTATTCAGAAGGTCTACCTTCAAATGATATAGTCACCAAGGAGAACGAGAACAACACCGTTCAAATTCTCTTCATGAGCATAGACTCCGATGAACATGGGGGCAATCTACCCATTCCTTTACCATAGGAAGGGAGTTCGTCGGAAACGTATCCGGCCATTTACTTGGTCCCACCTCCAAGAAACCTAGTCATTTCCTTCGATTGGAATCTACTAGGCAGACCCTGTCTACCATCTAATGTACCATTCCGAATCATCGTACAGGCTTACATAATGGTCATGGTCGGTAGAATCATAGATGAAGGGGCTTCTGTGAGTATCATTTCTTCAACTGCTTGGAAAGCGCTAGGTTCGCCATTGCTTCTGCCTGAGATGTGAAATCTGACAGGCTTCGACAAAGGAACCAGTCGACCGTTATGGATCCTTCCAAATTTTCCTATAACTTTGAGAAGGAAACCTGTCTATTTGAATGTAATGGTAGTCCAAGGACCTTTAAATTACAATCTACTCCTTGGGCGTGACTACATTTATAGCATGGGAGCCATTGTCTCCTCGTTATTTTGAGTGATGTGTTTTACACATGAAGGCAGAGTGGTCCAGCTCGTAGACTAGCTTTCATTCCCTCACTCACACATAGATAATAATCAATTTCCATCCCTAACTAGTCTTTTTACACAAGGAATGTCTCATCAGTCTCCAGTCCATCCACCTGATGAGCACGAGTGATTCGGTGATTGTGACTGAAACCCAGGGGGCATGCACGCTGGTCTGCTTCGGCAGGAAAACCTCAGTTATAAGGTAAGTGTCCACGTAGGAATATGACTAGTCTGACACACCCATCCATTTAGGAAAATGGGATTATATTGGAACAAGATACCTCCGTTAGAAGGTAGGCCTTTCCTGATAGAGCAAATTTTTTGTCAGCAAATTGAAGGGTAACCTAGAAACTCTACTTCATTATACCTGGGGGCATGCAACCCTTTTTGCATGAAAGTGAAAAGCAACCATTTATTTTCTTAGTTTGTAGGTTCTTAACCCTTTAAACTCATAGGATTGGTCATTCCTAGCTTACATAAACAAAGGATCCGAAGCAAAATTTCGAATGGTGCAATCTCCCTAAAAAATGAACCTATCGATGAGACATCCTTATTATACGATTGGCACAAGCAGTTTTACGCAAAGTTCAAGTTCATTAAAAATTAAACCTAGCAATGAGAATATGTTCCACCAGAGTTTAAGCTCATTAAAAAATGAACCCACCTTCGGTAAGTAACCATAGCAAACACATTATCATCAGCTTTTGAGCTTTGGTCGTGTTCTTACCATCACCTCCACTCTATTTTAGCCGATCATACACCTTTATTTGATTGTTTACCGCTTCTTGAGGACCAACTACGACGAGTGATTCTGTTAGCCATATTCTTTACACTGCCATGATTGGGGAGTTCCAAACCTTACCTGGAACCAACTGCTACCCGAAAATATCACTTGTTCCTCAAAAATGAGTCTCCTTTAAGCTCTTTTCATCTGACTCGTAAAATATGAAAAGATTGTCAAGAAATTGGCCTCTCCAGCTCGTTAAAACTATCTGAAGTGTTATCCATCCTCTAGATTTAATCTTTTTGGACCTGAGGGATCGTTACACAAAAATATCGAGCGCTTGACTTGTTCGGCTCGTTAAAACTATCGAAAATTCATCCCTTTCGTATTATTTTATACTTTTTTGGACTTAAGGGATTATATGACGAAAAAAGATTGCTGGAGTTTCCTTTCCGTCCCTTTTCAGACTCTCTAAAATTGAAAAAGGACCGAGTTATTTTTGTCATTAAACTTGTTAAAACCATTAGTGACAAACTTGTCCATGTAGACAAGAATGAGTTTCACTGTCGCTAGGCTCATTAAAACATAGCGACGGGTTCGCCCAAAGGGAAAATTATAGAACAAGCATATGTTATCCTCCTCAAGCTTGACAAAAATAAAGAGGTACTAGTTAGCAATGATTGGGGAAAAATTGGGAAGAAAACTTGAAGAAACTTTATTGGTAGCAAGTCGCTCTTGAACATGACACTTTCGCTCCATCACCATGATTGAGTCGGGTTGGGTTATTCCGTTCACCAGTCATATTACCATTGGTCCACCATACCATCCATTTTTGGGGTTAATGCTACCAATCCACCTCAGTGTCACCGATATGTTCAAGAGAAGTCACTCAGAGAATTCACCAACCCAGCTTGTGTCTCATCTGCTGAAATACCTTCACGCTTCATTCTTTCATGACCACCACCTTGAATATTGTATCATCAAATAGTTTTCACCTCCACAAAATCGTTTGCTCCATTCCGTGTCGTAGATGTGGGATTGGTTAATTCCCTCCTACGACGGGTCACTTCTTGTCGACATCAGCTCATTATCCAAGAAGTTGACATAGGAACAACCCTTTCGGTACTTTGAAGCTTGCATGCCTCAATGGAAAGTTTCTCACTTTCGGCGACAGGTTTACACCAATGGCCTTCGACCGAAATCTTTTGCGTGGTGTTCGATGCCAAGTCCCTTTTTCACACCACGTAAATTGTACTATCGTACCTTGAGGCTCATTATCATTATCATTGATTCCCCTCGTGCCCGTTAACAACTTTCATTATTGGCTAGTAATCAGGCGATGTCTTTCCATGTTCGACTCCAGAACATATTTTCACATGGATCGACTTGTACTTCGGGCAAAGATTGGACGAGTTTGAAGACCCCGAATCTAGTTTAATCCATCCAGGCTATGATATATTCAAGAAAATAAAGACATCAAATGTACATCATTGCTACACAGATAATCATCCAAGCCAAAGGATGATGGCTCTACCAGAATCATGAGTCTACCACACAGACGGTTGTCTGTCCTATGTACATGAGAATGAATTTATAAGCTGAGCATGGGAATGCCCGCCTTAGCTAGATCATGAAAATATTATGAAGATAATTTATTGTATTTTATCTTCTTAAAGGTCACCTTCCAGTTCAAAAAAACCTCAGATCCTCATGATAAAGCATTTCACCCGACATCAAAAGATTTACGACCTCATGCTTCAGGGGGAAACTTTTATAGGCATATTTGGACATTGCAACCCCAATCACATATGTCCATAAACCAAGGGCTTATAAGTCCCTAAAAGTGTTGTTTCATACTCTAAAGGAGCAAGGTCAGCTGATTACATCATCTCCCAGAAGTTCTCCATGAAAAGCTGCTCAAAACTAGTCAAACTGGACCATACAGACTGCTCAGTGCTAAGGGTGTGATGCATCTTAGCTACCACATGCAAAAAGTGTGATGCATACTAAAAAGACCTTCTGTGGGGTGAGATGAGTGAGAGCAGACAAATGGCAGAAGCAGTTGGCTAGGTGGAAACCTAGAGAATCTTCTAGAAACTGCCCATTTGACACTTGCCTCTCTGAATTCACATAGGGATGAGTAAGAGATCATGAATCTCCAAGTGGAACCAAGAACTACCAGAGAGAGGACACTAATCAAAATCCTAGAAGCTAACTCACCCACTTGCAAACATCTATATATGGATCCCTCGTTCCAGAGATCCAGAGGCTGGAATCTTGTATTTTGTAAGGAAGTGCCGTTGGTTTCTTTGTGGAGCATCATAGTGTTAGGTGATCTAATCTTTTCATGAGGTGAAGAAGGGGTTTCATGCTGGGAGGATGACGTTGGGTCAGATTAATGGGTTGTAATCCTCTCTTCTACTCTTTCTATCAATAAAGCTATTTGAGTTTTCCTCCATATTCTTGTATGTTTGAGTTGATATATGCATTTGTGTGGTCAATATATATCTGGTCCTATATTGTTTATGATTGTAGATCTACGTGCTTTGATGGTATTATGCTGCTTTGACTTTATATGTGCTCTTTGAAGCAGGGTAAGTAAGGGAGAAGCGGCAAATATCTGTGGAGGGGGAGAGGAAACAAGCTAGGAGAGAAGCGAAAGAATGAGGTTGGTACTCTCTGCTTCTCTCTCATCTACTTCTCATAAAAGAAAACACAAGTGACTTTAGTTTGTTTGTTTCTAAGATAGCTACCCGTCTTAGTGGGACTAGTAGCTTTGAATGGACACTAGATTTCCTGATAACATTATCCCTTTGTCTTCCAAGGTAGAAATGAATACCAAGTTCTTCTTTAGTCTCGGAACATACATAACATCATGAAGAAGAACAGATTTACCAGAGTTCAAATGAAATTTGATAGAACCAAAACCCTTTATAGGATGAGTTGAGTTGTCCCCAAGGATGAGATTTAGATTTTTCTCCCTCTCAACTAGGTTTGAGAGGAATTCCTAGTATCCGAAGAAATTTCTAGAAGGCCAACTGTCCACCAAGATCATACAAATCTAGAGGGAAGAACTAGAAAGAGTAGAAATAATAATATATTCATATTGGTATATATTTGCATTATTTCCATACCTGGAGTTACTTGATCTCTTTTGAGGATGATGGTATTCTTCATGATCATTTAGAGCATCTCTTCTTCTTCTACTATCTCCTCTTATTTGATAATCTCTTCTCCTTCCATTATTGAATATGTTGTTGAAGTCATGATTGTTGTTGTAGTTTGACCTTGGAGCTTCTATATTTTTTGTACATTCTCGAGCATAATGACCATGCTTGTGGAAGTTGAAGGATTCAATACTTCTTCCTCTTCTACTAAATCTCTTTGACTTACTAGAAGGATTCTTGAACCAGGTGGCCTCCTTCTTCCTTTTCTCTTCTTATATTGAGTAAATGATGCAAAGGGCTCTCCTTCTTAATTCTTTTGAATCCTCCCTCTGGAAATCATCCTCGTTTATTATTGTTTTTTATAGTAGTGATGAAGGTTTCCCAAATAGGAGGAAGAGCTTAAAGAGTGACCATCACCAAGTGATCTCTATCAGATATAGGCTCACTAGTAGATTGCAATTGATCCCTTAGTTTGGATACCCTCATGACATCAGATTGCATAGGTTCCCCCTTGGTCATCTTCATTTCCTTGAGCTTATTCTTTAAGGACAGAATACGATTCCAACATAAACCAACAAATGACATTGCAAAGAATGAATACAAATTTTCTTAGGTTTGATCTCACATTTCTTATATTTGGAATTGGTAGTAACATGAGAATTTTATAGAGACTGAGAAAATTTTCCTTCTACATATTCCAAGACACCATTTTCATCCAATATAATTTCCAACCTGATATTCCAAGCAACAAAGTTATATGAATCACCAAAAGTTTCATTATTCTTGAAGAAAAATGTAGACATATTAACCAAGTCAAATAGGCTCCTTTAGATTTTTCTAAAGACGATTGTTCTTGTCTCTTGTCTCCTTGTCTGAAATCAAGTTAATTTTCCACTGTTCTATGTTGATACAATCACTTTATCACAATTTTTTTTATTTTTTTAAAAATTAATAACAAAGTTTAATCTTCCAATGATAAATAACAAATGTATATAGAAAAATAAATTCAATGACAATAGAAGACAATAAAGAGAAATAACAACAGACACCAAATTTGGTCAAAGAACAAGGAAGAACCCCACAAGGGGGAAACCCTTTCAAATTATTCTTATTATTAGATTTTCATAAAATTTTCATTAGGGAGATACAATGATTTAATTCATACACTAAGATTAAAAGGTTAACAAATTTGACTTTCCAATAAATCAATATCCAAAATCCACGAGATGAGCCCAAAAGTCAAATTTGGTCAAACTATTCAATCTACAATTTTGGTCAAAGTTAACAACAATCAAAGATGCCCAAACCAATGCAAAATTCAGTGTTCAAACTCCTCCAAAAGAGCTTGGTCAACTACCAAAAAATGTGACCTGGAATGATGTTAAAAAAGAAGTTAAAACAATCCCAAACTACTCGGTTAATCTTGGTCAATAGAGAGAGAAAGTCCATTGTGAGAACTATGGTCAAATTTTATAGTAAATTACAATCAAAGTGCCTAGAAATCAAAGATCTTTGTGCTAAATAATGCAACCTCCAAAATGAGTCCAGAATTCTAAGTAAAACCAAGTCAAACTATGCCAAATCTAAAAAATGTCAACGCTTGTCAAATGCTTATATAAGATAGATTTTAACCCTCTTGAAATATTCTCTCTCCTACTCGTGCATGTGAAAAGATGACTTGCAATTTCAAACTTGTATGAACCACCAAGAGAAGAAGAATATGTGTGTGAGATGTTTGTCAAAATGAGGTTGATTTGAGTTTTATTTATATGCTTCCTTAGAGACCCAACTTATTTTTTAAGACAACCTAAACTTTTGTGCACAGGTGGTTTTTCATATTAAAAATATATTTTGCCTTGACCAAATTAAATTGTTCCAAGGGAAAAAAGGTTCTTCTCAGAATGAGGAAGGATTTCCAAAGGAGGTAATTTGTCCCTAAGCTTCCAAATTAATAGTATTTTCTACCTTTATCTCTCCTATATGACTTAGAAAACAATGTCAAACAAGTTATATATGATCTTGGAAAATACATGATGTAAGTAGAAATTTCTATGTTGAGAATTTTTCCAATTAGTTTTTGATCAACTTAATAACATGTATTATACTTGTAAATATTATGTTTTGTTGAAACATGTACTTATTTTCATGCATCATCTGTAGATGGTTGTTAGTGGAATAAATACATAAAGATGATATAAAGTTTTGGAAGAGAGAAATTCCTTAGCTGATGTGTGAAATGAAAAGTATCTACCTATGACATTTTTCAACGCATAACAACACTATCTCATTGTTTTGGGAAAATTTAGTGTTTCTTAAAATGCCTAACCCTCTAGACCTAGTAGCTAGTC
Source organism: Pinus taeda (assembly GCA_000404065.3). Taxonomy (NCBI): domain Eukaryota; kingdom Viridiplantae; phylum Streptophyta; class Pinopsida; order Pinales; family Pinaceae; genus Pinus; species Pinus taeda. The sequence continues at coordinate 192,705 of APFE031132517.1, forward strand.
TAGAAACAACAGACAAAGTAATTCATCGCTTTTCCTATAATTAACAGATAACAGAAAGAAGAACAAAGATACCAACCTGCAACTTTCACTTGATCCCTCTCTCCTTTAACCAATTTCTCCACTCCTTTCTATACTTAGCTTGCTTGGAAAGACCTGCACACAAGCCGAGGCAAAAACCCATCAAAACATACAATAATGATGATTTGTCAACTAAACATATCATAGAATCCAGAATACGATATACATACTATAAACACATGAATGGAAAAATCTTAGAATTCTTTATTAATAGAAGGAAATATTAAAACCCATGTAGATGCATGCTCGATTCAGTGTCATCCTTCCAGCTTCAAACCCTTCTCTCCTCATGAAGCAACAATTCGACATCATTACAATACTCTTACTAATATCATTCAAGTAGTGTTTCCTTAGCTCAACAAGTTCCAACCTAGACCAGCCTTTGAATGCATGGTCAATTTATAGCTGAATGCAGGAGGTTAAGTCATTAATGGCCCTCATGAATGCTCTGCCAAAATTGGGAAGTGGTTCCATGGAGGAAGGGATAATGGATTAAGGTTCATTCATCCTCTTCCTCATCCAAAAGTGAGCTCAATCCATCTGGAAACTTCCAGAAGCATCCATTGGATGAGGAATCCAATCGATTAATTTCAAAAATTTGATGAATCTCACTCAGCGTAGGTGAAACAAAGGCTAACTGCACTGCAATGCACCCAGAAAGTGAAATCCCTGCATTGCAATGTAGTCTGATAAAGGGCCACCTGTGCTGATCTCTCTAGGGGCATTTTTTGGATGAATGTTGACATGGAACTCTTGGGAGGCAAGCATGATGTAGGTTTACCTCATTAGGGAATGAAAACAACTGAATTAGGACTTGATGGACCCTAATAATACAGATCTGGAAGTCAAGGTTGATGTGCCCAAATTGACCTGTAACAGTTGCCCCCTAAAGAATGAAGTCGAAAATAAACATGTCGAGTGAGATGCTTTACCACTTGGAGAGAAGGTTTCGAAACTGAAGGAGACTTGCATTAGTTACAATACATATATCATGATACTTTGATTTTTTTCTCACAAACTAGCTGAGGGAAGGCATACCCATGCTCAGCTTACAAACTTTCATTACATGTACAAATATAGTTGTCTCCAGATATAGACCCATGAATGGATGACCATGAATGTAAGGCCATTTGTACATTTGATATAGTAGTCCTAAAAATATATTGCAGCCCAGATGGATGAAACTAGATTCGAGGTCTTCAATCTCATCCAATCTTTCACTCAAGCACAAGTCTAACCATGTGAATAGATGATCTTAAGTTGAGCATGGAGATACATCATCTGATTACCATCCAATGATGTAAGCCGTTAATAGACACGAGAGGAATCACCGATAATGATAATGACCCTCAGGGTACTACTGTACATTCCACATAGTGTGAATAAATGATTTGATGTCGAACACCATATGAAGTATTTCGGTCGAAGGCTAGTAGTGTCAACCTATCACTGGAAGTGAGAAACCTAGCATTGATGTATGCAAGCCTCAAGGTACTGAAAGAGTGTTTCTAAGTCAACTTCTTGGATGATGTGCTGATGTCGACAAGAAGCGACTCGTCATAGGAGGGCCTTGATGTATCCCACATCAACGAAACGAAACAAGGTAAATGATTTTGGAGATGAAACATCAACTGATGACACAAGGTTCAGGAATAGCGGACATGAAAATGAAGGTTTAAAGTATTGTAAAGGATGAAGTTTTTAACTGAATTACTTCTCCTAAACATATCGGTGACACTGAAGTTAATTGGTAGCATTGAACCAAAACAAAGAAGTGGATGGTATGATAGACTAATAGTGTGATAACCATCAAGCTGAATGATCCAACCCACATAGTCATGGTGATGAGGTGAAAGTGTCATGTTCAAGAGCGACCTGCTACCGTAAAGTTTTCTTGGCTTTTTCCCATTTTTCCCAGTCATTTTTTACCAATACCTCTTTATTTTTGTCAATCTTGAGGAGGGTAACATATGGTTGTTGTATAATTTCACCCTTCGGGTGAATCCATCGCTATTTGATGTTTTAAGGTGTCTATTAAAGGTGAAACTCGATCTTGTCTAGATGGACAAGTTTGTCACCATTTGATGTTTTTAATGAGCTTAACAACAAAGATAACTCGTTCCTTTTCACATTTAGAAAGTCTGAAAAGGGACTAAAAGAAAACTCCAAAATTTCTTTTCGTAAATTTGTCTCTCAAGTCCGAAAAAACATAAAACAATACAAGAGAGAACCTATTGATCATCTTTGACCAACGAGTACCTTTTTCGTAGTTAATCTATCTTAGTCCGAAGAAAGGGGTAAAGCTATACTGAGTAGATATTGATTCTAATCCATTAACAAGCTAGAAACAACAAGTGCTCGTCAATATTTTCATATTTAGAGAGTTTGAAAAGATCTTAAAGAGGACTCCAAGGGGGTTCCTCTTTTTTTTTAAACAAAGCTTGAAAAAGCGATAAAAGTTTGCTTTGTGGTCAATGATGTTCAATTTACATGTAAGCACATCATAAGTGCTTGCCAGTTGTTAATCTTGCTCAAGATACTATCAAAAGATTAAACAATACATGTTTGTGGATTAAATAAATGAAAACCAATGTTTACTCGATTAATGTGCAAGAAATAAACATAAAAACTGGTTCTTACCATTCATTTTTACCTTCTGATCTCTGGAGTAGTCTTTCCTGAAGTTCACCAGCTGATTGCGAAGGATTGAAGGGATCATTCCTTTTGTTGTTTGGACCAGGTAGGAACTAACTATGTTCTCTTTCATTTTATTTATCTCCTGTTTTAGTCAAGAACATTTTAGGGGTTTAAGGTCCCTAGGGTTTCTTTTTCCAACTTAGGAATTTGAAATGGTAATCATATGGAGAGAAGGAGACCATGAAGAGCAAGATATCATAGCCTTGAGTAATTAGGGAACAGTCGAGGCCTTAAGAAATTGTGGATTACTCAAGTATTTTCAGTTATCCAACATGCGACAGTAGATGGATCTTCTATGGTTTCTTGTTCAATCATGGGATCCGATTGATCAGACTTTTCATATTCAGGACAAAGAAATCCCTTTTATCATCGATGATATATACTTCCTAACTGGACTGTCGAGGTGGGGTGCCCCCATTTCACTAAAGGTATTGTCCACGGAGGTAGACTGGTGAAATATTATGTGTGACAGTTCTATAAGAAAGGTGCCCAACCTAGTAGAGACAGAAAGATACTTATCAAGGATGTTAGTGATTCATCGCTAAGGACGATCCTTTTTACCATTTCTAGATTGGTTGGCAATTCCACGCTCCATTTGGCCAACAAATCATACATGCAGTATGCCTTAGAATGTTTAGAGCCAAAAATATTCAACTGTTGTGGGGCTGTCCTTTCATCTGTGAAAGAGAAATTGACCAAGGTGAAAGAAGGAAAGATAAAAAATTTCGGCTATGGATCAATCATGATTTCTTTTGCCTTGGAGAGAATACCCCTCTTGCAACCACAACTCATTTCACTGGCTATATCTAGACCAAGAAACCCACAGATGCAAAGGTGGACAGATCTAATGGCTAGGCATGGTGCCCACTCTTCGATTGTATTTACCCCTACATTTTTTGAATGGTTCAATCAACAGGAGATGACCTTCGCAGAATATCCATATTTAGGAATGGATTTCTGTGGCGATCTAAATTTACCACTACTAGCTGGAGCATTGTGGGGTGCTATTGGTAAATTGTTTGACCAAGGGTTTTTAATTTTTTGAAGTTTTTGCATTTTTTGTGTTTTTGATTAACTCCAAGACTAAACAAAAATCAATTTTTTATGTATACATATATCAGACCTATTCAACCTGTGGGAGACCCATGAGATGTAGCTAGACTAGCACAGAGACCTATAGGGAGAGCGGTTCTCCGAGACTTGGATTTGGCTAAGACTCTGGCTGAATTGCAAGATCACATAGAGGGTTTAATCGTGGGTATTCCGGATATCCATATTGAGGAGCTACCTATTGAATTACAACGCCACATTATCAGTGTGCTGAGTCATTGGATGAGACTTTTGTGCATGATAGCATAGGCAGTGACCTACTATCATGAGCACCACTAGTTTACTAAGATACCTTTTCTGCAAACATTTTAGTTTTTGGGTCAGATGACCAATTTTTGTCTTGGACAAAAACTGTTTGTAAAAAATTTTACAATTTAATTTTTGGCTTTTATTATGGTTGAGTGATGCAATCCTATGCAACTGATGATGCTAATTGAAAAATTTTGTACTTTACATGTGTTGCAAATTTCTATTTAACACATAATTTGCTAGAGAGTTGGTTAATGTGTTTAGACTTCTGGAAATATGTTGATATTGAATAAATTCGAGATACCTTTCCAAACTACGAACTCTAAGGAACATATGATGAATTTCTGCATTTTGGACAATATAAAAACTAGTAACTTGTAGCACAACGAGCTGTGAGTCCAGCCTAATGATGATTTGGCGAATGCCAAGTGAAAGGGCATCAGAGGGAAGTTCAATCAACGTGCTATACTCAGTGATGTTGTTTGTTGATCGACCAATACAAATTCCTCTAAAACTCATTATCTCATTGCTTGGGGTGAAAATATCTCATGCTACAGAAGATAGGTTCTGCGTACTATGACTAGCACCATCGGCGTAACCAACACATGGTTTTGAAAAGTTCGACATCTGCAATAAATGAAAAGTGGATTACTTAACTACATAAAAACCATTAAAGAAACACACTCACACATGAAATCCAAGCATATTTACATGAGTTTTACCATACTTATCTAAGCATAGTAACGTTTTAAATACAACCCATTTTTGGGATTAGACAGTGGAATTCCGTGATAATCTACTAACTCATAGGCACCTTTTGTCAAAACACACTTAACAATATAAGGGCCCATCCAAAGTGGTTCGAATTTCCATGCACCAATTTTATCCGACTCATGATCATAAAGCAAGACTAGGTCACCTTTTGAGAAGACTCGAGGCTTGGCATTTTGATTGTATTTCACCTTTACTCGTTTCTTGTGTGCTTCGTTAGCCAATGCGGCATCACAAAGGGTTTCATCCAAATGGATTAATTCCAAGAAATGTGCTTTTTCCTTAGAAGTGTCTTCTATGGGGTAAAATACATGGGATGAAAACTATCCTCAAAGGTCTTCTCAGGACCTTCAATAGACAGTAATATTATCTGCAAAAGCTACTAGTTACACACATGTTCATCTATCAATCATAAATTGACAAGGTATGGAAAGAGGATCACCTTCGGTTCCTTCTCGATTCGCTTGGGGATATATATGCAACAAGAAGAACTCCTTCTAGGCCGGCTCCAAGACAATTCCTGCACAAAGAACAAGGCAAACCAATCACAACATACACTTCTGAAAACTAATGTAAGAATCCATAACAAACATGTATTAATGTATAACTTAACTACTCAACTCGACAAGCATTAGAATGAACAAATAAATGAACAATATCAAAGACACCTTGGAGTAGGGAACACAACTGCAGTTTTATATTCAGAATGGAAGATTGATTACAACAATCAGTTGCATTAGCCTTCCTCACCCCTTCTTCCTCTCTCTCTCTCCTTCTTTCAGCTAGCTCCTTCAAGAATATGACAGTTCATAGCAACTCTATGGGCTATCCTTCCAAATGCTCTGACCCTTTTGCAATGGACCTCTCGTTTCTTATGTAGCAATAAAATTATGGCTTCCAAGTCCCATCTAGAGTTCATTAGGGAAAAACCCATGAACCTACCTTATTTACAAGCTTTTTCCCATTTGCCTTCATTCTCAGAATGGAATTTCTCCAAATATCTTGATTTTTGGAGTTTCCTTGATTTTCTTACACAAATATAGGGATTTAATATCTAGATATTTATGAGCAGATTCGTTGGCATGACCTTTCGAACATCCTTTAAGTTCATTAACGCTCCCCCTGGTCTAACAACAAGACTTAGCAGGGTGACTAACGCTCCTTTATGCTTGTTAACAAGCTTTATAATGCAGGTTGTCAATGTATAGAGAGCATTAGTGTGGATTCTAGGCCTGAAATTGCAGTCATTGCTTCTGTCATCTTATCTTTCACCTCTAAGTTGATGAGGAGGTCAATTTGTCCTATAACAGATGTCCCCTAAAGTATGAGATCAGAGGCAGAGACGATGGCCGAAATACTTTATGAAAAAACATTGTAATTTGCTGTCAAAAATCTTTGTAGAGAGAGAGAAGTTTCGGGCAGCAAGGAAAACCTGATACAACATAGATACATATATATAAACTGCTAAAATCATGTCCTGAATCGGGAATTCCCACGCTCAGTAGCTATGTCTGAGTAATTTTCTCATCTGAGATATAACAATTCCGGCTGCTAATATGGCACAGGGTGGATCCAGTGTCATAATAGATCATCCTGAAATAGATGTCTCCAGAGAAAAATATATGTAGCTTGGGAGAGGAAACAAGGCTAATGATGCAAGCCTCTACCCAAGGTCTTGATTCCTGCTTCACTGAACAACATAGATTGGTACATGTGATAAAATGTGTTGACGTCGAGCATGCATGAAATCATTTGATTACCAGCCAATAATGGAGTTTGTTAATAGATGTGACGAAGGCCACCGATAATGGTGATGGTCTCCAAGATGCACAGTGCAAACTAGTGAGTGTGAAAGATTTTTTGTTGTCGAACACTTGTAGAATCACTTAACCAGGAGCCAATAATGAAAACCCGTGATCAAACACAAGGTAACCTGCCACTAATGTTTGCAAGGACTAAGGCACTGAATGTGTTTCTGGGTTATCTTCCTAGATAGAGTGTTGAAGTCGATAGGAAGGAACCTGTCGAAAGGTAGGCAATGACGTGTTCTACATCAGTCGACACGAAACCGAACAAGATGATTTTGTTTTTTGAAGAATATTTTGAGCTTTTGGGTCTAAACAATGGAGGGCATGATGAAAGGATATGTAGGGTTAGTTTATAATGGAAACAAATGGGAAACCTTGAACAATAGAAGGCATGCCGACGGTTTTAACTAGACAACACTAGACTCATGAACACTACAGAGTGTTTAAGATACAGAGATGCAATTACATTAGGGTATATAGGCTAAAAAGTCATAGGTTGGTAGGGTTCATATTGAGAGGCTATAAAAAAGAAGGTTTATCTGAGGGATTTCCATGTTCAAGGGGACGATTGCTGCCAAACGATGCTTTTGAATATAGGATATAGTTGTATTCTCCACTTTCCCCGTGTGATTTTTTTAATGGGTCCAGCCGGCTAAACTCATCGACCTTTTCATGTTTAAAGAGTCTGAAAATGATCGCAAAAAGAACAACTCTTTGCCCTATCTGATTATTTTAATGAGTCCAGAAATGCAAACTTGTCGATTTTTTCATGTTTTAAGAGTCTGAAAAGTATCGTAAAAAGAAAAACTCTATATCTTGTCTGTGTATTTAAAGAGTCTAGACTAGACAAATCGGTGGTCTTTTCATCATTACAGAGTCTGAAAATATCGTAAAGAGAGACTCCATGGTGATCCCTTTTTCATAGTTGTTAACCGGGTGCGACAAAAGGTTAATAATATACCCAGATCGGTTACTTTTTCGTATTTTAATCTATTGAACCTGGATAAAGAGAAACTTTTTTCAAATATATGTCGACCTCATTTTGTTACAAGTACGAGGCGATGGATTAAACTCATGTTTTGTCGTGACATTTTAACGAGCTCAGTAACAAAAACTTGGGATTTTTCAGTTTTAACGAGCAAGAAAATTACATAAAAGAATGCTCGAGTCACCTCTAGCATGTTTAACGAGGAGCAAGACATAGCTCAGGATTTTTTCGGTTTAAAGAGCAAGAAAAAAGTGCCTGAAAAGAATGCTCCTTTGGTCTTTTTCAGCTTATAAGTTGGAAAAAGATCAAAAAAGAGGTGCTTAGAGCATCATTTACATATATTTAACGAGTGAAAATGATGAAAAACTCGGATATGTTTATTACTTTTTAAAGAGCAATAAAATATCACAAAAAGTGCTCTGACCATCATTGCATATATTTAACAGGTGCAAATATGAAAACTTGGGGATTTTTATATTTTTTAGAGAGCGATAAAATATCCCTAATAGTGCTCTATTGATTGTGGTATATATGTTTAACGAGCCCTACTACAAAAGATCAGAGATGTTTATATTTTCTTAAAGAGAAATAAAATGTCTCCAGAAGTGCTCTATTGATTGTGGTATATAGGTTTAATGAGCCCTACTACTAAAACTCGGAGATGTTTATATTTTTTAAAGAGCTATAAAATGTCTCAAAAAGTTCTCTAATGCTTAAAATTACATAATATATGCTTAGTGCAATACTTGGCATAATACTTCTTTAGGTAGAGCCCATTCCTAGGTTCCTTGAGTGGGACTCCTTCCCAGTCTTGTAATTCGTATGCCCCTTTTGAGAGGACTTTCTTGATGATATAGAGACCTAGCCATAACGGTTGGAGTGTTCCTACCCCTAAGAGATCGTGGTTGTGATCATAGACTAACACAAGGTCCCCCTCTTGGTAAGAATGAAGCTTAAATTTTTTGTCGTATTGGGGCTTGACCCGATGCTTGTGAGCTTCAAGTGCCAGTTCGACATCTTGACGGGTTTCTTGTAACTGAGCAAGGTATAGTAAGAGTTCTTCTTCGATAGTAGTGCCGGGTAGGATTCCAACGGCTAGTTTCAGGGAAGGGATCTGACACTCAATGGGTAGAATTGCTTCTAGGCCGTACACCAGTTGAAAGGGTGTAAAGCCTGTGGCAGTCTTTATTGAAGTTCGGTATTCTCATAACACCGAATATAAAATTTGGTGCCAATTGGTTTTATGGTTTCCTACCAACCTTCGGATCATGGTTTTCAAGACACCATTTACAGCTTCTACTTGACCATTAGCTTGGGGGTAGTAGGAGGAAGATTGATCCTGATGGAAACCAAGCACTGACGTTAAATCAAACATCATATGGTTCTGGAAGTGAGATACATGGTCTGTAATAATTGTACTGGGTACACCAAAATGATAGATAACCTGATTAAATAGGAATAGCATTGTGGTTTCTCCATCGGCGCTGTAGGTAGGAAGGGCTTCAGCCCATTTCGTGAAATAGTCCACAGCTACTATGATATAGTTATGTCTAGTAGAGGAAAACAGGATTGCAGGTAACGAAGTTGATCCCCAATTTGGAAAACGGGCCAATGGAAACCATCAGGTGCAGTAGGGTCGGACAGGCGCACATTTTTTTTATGAATATTTGACAAGGATGGCATGGCCAGATGGCCTTGACACAATCTTTGAACAAGGATGGCTAGTAGTAGCCTACACGCAGGATTTTCTATGCAGTAGATATGCCAAAAAGATGACCGCCACATGCCCTAGCATGGCAGTCATTTAAAATGTGATCTTCCTCTTCATGAGTGAGGCACCGCCGAAGAACTATATCCGCAATGTGATGATATAACGTATTGTTAAGCACTAGATAGTGTCGTGCTTAGTGACAGATGTGACGACGGTTGCCTGATGTGAGTTCGGGGTAGAACCGTTGTGCTTGGAGGTAGACAAGAATGTCTCCATACCAAGGATCGATGGTGTCAATAAGATAAATAGCTTCATTTGGTAAAGGATTGTGGGATATCTCGTTCGAATCGACGATGGGAAGGTCCGACAAGAGCTCGGTGAAGACTAATAAGTTCTTTGCCTTGGAAGCCATGAAAACCAAATCAAATTGTTGGAGGTTGACAATCCATTTTGAATATTTTCCTCCAATTACTTGGTGAGACAAAATATGTCTCATGGGATTCTCCAAGGTAATGACAGTATTTTGTTGCAACATGATATAGTGTCAGAATTGGTTGAAAACAAAGAAAACTGCTAATGACAACTTCTCCACAAGTGAATACCTGAGCTCGGGTCCAGCTAGGCCTTTGGACAAATAATAAATCACATGTTCACTCCGGTCATCGTGTGTTTGAACCAAGACCATTCCAAGGGAGGATGGCGAGGCTGCAGGGTAAAGATGAAAGTCGCAACTATAGTCAAGAGCGCTGAGGAGAGGATCGGATATAAGTGCCTTTTTCAAGGCATTAAATGATCATTGAGCTTGGTCATCCCATATATACAACACTTCTTTCTTGAGTAGGCAAATGAAGCCTTTCATCAATTCAGCATAATTTATGATGAATCATCATAAAATGTTTTCTTTCCCTTGCAAATGTTGGAGCTGAAGGATGGATTGTGATTTTGGCAATTGAACAATTGCTTTTACCTTATCAGGATAAATCCTAATCCCGTACTTGGAGACAATGAATCCAAGTAAGCATCCAGATTCGACGAAGAAAACACATTTATGTGGATTCAGGTAGTTGTTGTAAAATCGACACCTTAGAAAGATTGCTCTTAAATGATTGATGTGCTGCGTTCATAACTTGGTATGGGCTGGGAGGTCATTCAAGTAAGCTTGAACGATATGCCTTATATCATGAAATGTGTAATCCATAGCTCTTTGAAAAGTTTCTCCCGCATTATTTAAACCAAATGGGAGTTTTCTATAGGAAAAGACACCCCAAGAGGACAAGAAGGCAGTTTTATGCTAGTTGTTTGGTTTTATAGCAATCTGGTTATAACATGAGAATCCATCAATAAAGTAAAATGATTCACAACCTGTGCAGTCGTCGATGATTTGGTCGATGAACGGTGTCGAATAATTATCCTTTGGACACATGGCGTTCAAGTCTTGGTAATCGACACATACTCGGATGGTTCCCTATTTTTTATCTACAAGAACTAGATTGGAAACCCATTCTGTTAAAGGAACAGAATAAACAAAACCAACATGTAACAATTTTTCCACTTCGGTTTTGATCGTTGCCGTTTTGCAGGGATGGACCGGTCGAAGTCTTTGATGGACGGGTTTTACATTTTCGTAAATCTTGATATCATGCTCGATGATAGAAGGATCTATGCCAAGCATTTCCCCATAAGACTAGGCGAATACATCGCTTAATTCCTTAAATAGGCAGGTGAAGCTTGCAATTTCCTTAGGATTGCAATCTACTCCAACTTGGATGTTTTCCACGATGCCTACCTTGATAGAAATATTGATGAGCAATGTCTTTGAAATATTTCCCATGTTTCCTTCCAGTTCCAAAGTTTGGATGGTGGTATAAGGAGAGGAAATGATTTCTGGTATGTTAGAAGACAAGATTTGAAGAGGCATCATGTTCGAATCAGATATTAAAACACGATGATGCCAATCCTCCCAAGGTCAATCTTATAAACTCATGACCTCTCAAATAGCTTCGTCCGTAGGTAGGACTTGATCGAAGAGGTCGAAAGAAGGCACAATTTTGTAAGGGGCGGTGGTACCGTCGGCAGTAACCGACATGACCAGAGGCTTAGATGCAGATTGAATGGCTTGGTAGGCCAACTCATTTGGTGACAGTGGAATCTAGTCTCCGAATGTGTCAAGGATCGAAGTAGCTAGTAGGATCCATGGATCGGTCTGTTCATGAGGAATAGATGAAAGCATGTTGACCGATTGTGGAACGTGGGGAAGCTGTAGAGAAAAACAACCCATCAGGGAGGAAGCCCTCAACAGATTAATACCTAAACTGACATAGCAGCTAGTTCCACCTCCTATTAGGGGTACATAGCCACTTGGTAAAGGGGAATAATCAGGGGTGTAGAAAGATAATTGATCCACTGTAATGACCTTTCCATCCAATGGAAATTGGATGATACGAAATACAATGGATACGATGACTGTCATGGCATATGTCTAATTGTGACCTAGCAACAGATTATAGTTGAGTTCCTTGTTCACTTCTTCTACGTCCACTGTTACTGTTTTTCCAGCCAAAGTGATGGGAAAATTGGTTAGGTATCCTTTTGGGATAAAGGTGTGGCCATCGAAAGATTTAAGGGAGTTCGATGGTGGGGATAGTGTTGGGGAACCCAGGGTGAGCCAACATGAAGCTGACATGACGTAGGTTGAAGCACCTTCGTCGATGACATTTCGGTGTATACCTTTACCTTTCGAATTGATATGCACTTGAAATGCAAGCTGGTAGAAAGGGGAGGTTTACACTTGTCCATGTCGAGAATAGTAAGCATGGAATCTGCAAGGTCAATATCCCTGATCCTCGAAAGAAAAGCTTTCCATTGGTTGGGGAATGTTTGTAATACTTCGAGCACCGACATAGCCGACGGCACTTACGCCAAATCCTCTACGATGTTGTAGTGTTGGGCAGCATGTGCAGATGTATTGTGCATTGTGTGTCGAAGTGCCCCCTTGGGGGGTCGAATCACAAAGTCCTCAACTAGATTTTCAATATGCAGATTTTTGGGTGACAATGGGTTTTGACCCGAGGATGGTTCTACTACCGGAGCGACAGGAGCTCCATAAGATTTGGCTCTTATGGTTAGTTATACCATTTCAAATGTGTAAACGGTAGAACTTCCTTCACCAGCTGAAGGATGTTGTGAACCGTCGTTGCCCCTGACGTGGGTTGTAGTTGATTAGCAATGAGATTTTGCTGCTGTTGAGTAGGAAAAGGATTTCTAAGGATAGCATGTGCCTTACCAAAATCTATTTTGGCAAGGTAATCCATGCATTCTTGAAGATGCGGAAAATGCCCAGTTACGTGGTCTTCAAGACAAAGTTTGTACGAATAGTTGGTGCCTTTATCCTTTTCCATATCAGTAGGCACAACAACCTTCTGTTTCAGGTTGGGCTGCTTAGATGACTGCTCTTCAAAAGGAGCGGTCTTGTTCTTTTTCTTCTTATTCTTGCAACCTGATTTCTATGTAGACTTCATAGAGTTAATCGAAGTGGAAGGAGGAGCAGTCGCTTTGGTAGAGTGGCCCACTACCAGCTTGGTAATGGAACCACTGAGTTGTTTTACAATGACCCCAGAGGTTGCGCTGACAATCCCGTCAGTGTGCACTCCAGGGTGTTGAGTGGTGTGAGGATTGGGGTTACAGGGAGCATAGGGGATAATGTCTTAGAGAGTGTTAGATTATGAATAAATCAAATGTAAGTGCTGGTCACGATGTATGGATTGGTCTTTTGTGACCGCACCACGTAGAGTGACATCTCTAGCGATTTGTGGGAGCAATGACATACAAAACTAGTCTGTTAAGAGAAAATTAGGGATGGGAGCTTTGACCAATCTCCGCCTACATCTCCATTCATGGATATGATCGAAGATGTGGGTGGCGGTATCCTAACAAAACGACGTCAGGATCTCTATCCTTGTCTCATAGCAGATAGGTTACTGAAAGTGCTTTAGGAACTCTATTGCTAAAGCGTCAAAGGTATTCACTGACACATGTGGTAACTCAATATACCATTTTGCGGCATTGCCAGTGAAGGTGTGGGGAAAAATACATAACTAGACACTATCATCCACCATGGAGTTAGAAACACACCAAATATGGTAGGTGGTGACATGAGTGCTCGGATCCTCCCCTTGTTTTTCATCGAACTTAGGAATGTTCGTCAGTATTTTATGCAGGATCGGCGGCCATTGTAAGTTGTGGTAGATGGGGTTTTTTATCAACTTGTATAAGTCAGGAATGCCCAACGTTGCCAAAAAAGGCAAATTGTTGGGTGCCCTCGACTCGGATCATGGTGGTGACGAATGACCTGAGGAGCTCTGTGCTCCTCCCATCGTTTGGTTCCCCATGGTGTACATGGGTTTCATGATGTAGCAGTTGCTTTGTGGTATGGTGTTTTAGAGTGGATTTCCATGAGGATTTTGATACTGGGGTATGAATTTTCCCCCAGTATAAGTGGTGCCCCCTTGACTCATCTGAGTTTGTGAGTAGGGTGCCCCCATGGATTGGGTGGGAATCCCTTGTGGATTCCCAACTGACATAGAACTAACCATATGGCTTTGATTGATAGAGGGAACACTCATGTCAATAAGCGACTGTCCATGCATGCTTGAGAATGGAGGGTGAACTATGAAATTCCCCACCAGCATGTGCATATTGGGAACCACACTAGATATCTAAATCTGGGGGTTGGAACTGTACATTGGCGGTCGACCTTGTTGTTGGTAAACTGGAACTGTGCCCATAGTGCCACATTGAGTGTTATATGGAGCACTATATGTGGCACTAGTCAAAAGTATGCTTTGTGGCACCATAGGAGTGGAACTTGGCACCTACTAGGTTCCACTTATAGAGGGTGTTATGTGAGTTGCAGTACCTGGGACAAACAGGATAGTAGGATTCCACATTACCGATGTTGTGATGACCGTTGATTGGGGAAGTGGTAGAGGACCAACAATGTCTCTATAATTCCACAACCCTTGAGGAGTCGACTGGATAGATGGGAAAGTTCCACCTACTGAAGAAGGAAGTACAGGTACCACTGGAGCAATGATAGGATCCAAAATATTTGTAAGCAGAGTGTTAAAGTGAGGAAGAAATCCTTCCATGAAGAATCCTCTAGCAAACTAGAATCGTCGGTCGTCCACAAAGATCCCGTGTGCGATTTAGGAGACTAATTCCTCGAAGATGAGGAATCTGAGTCAGTGGAACGTGGCGGATCCTCCACAATGAGTGGAGGAAGTCCTAACAATCATCTGGATTGACGATGAGGGCTGGATGTAGTCACAGTGACTATTAAGTTTTACCAAATAGATTTTAATGCGATATTCTTTAAAGTCTCGAAAACAATAACACTTAGGTACCCAAAAAGAAAAAATACACTAAATATGTCAATCAACAAATAAAGGGAAATTACCTCATTTGATAAGCACTGATTACTGGAGATGAAGCCTAGTCCCTCAATGAATAACAAAGAAGGATGGCCAAATGTACGGTTACAGTTACTTTTGAGCCAGGTACTCTCATGAAGACGAGCACCCTCCCAAAAACTGAAGACAATGTAGATCCGTCTGTTTTAGGTACCAGGACAACCCATCCCAATCACCTTGTGTAAGTACCTAGAAGGTTTGCCCACTAGAGATACCTCAAATCACATACATTACCAGGGGGGACATGGTCGTAGACATCACACTGTGTGGGAAAGATACTTGAGTCCTCGACTCAATTCTGAAATCCCTGAAGGGACCCCCAATACATAGAATGCCCAGAGGAGTTGTAAGAGAAGGCGGGCTACCTTCAATTACAGTCCGATGCTGTTTCCTATTTTGCTCCATTGTTAGTGGAGTGTTCCTGGTAATATGAGTTCAGAAGGATTTTTCACTTCTTAATGACACTAGTTTTGATTTTCAAGCTTGGGCAGTTCACTCACATGCTTATCCCAAGGTCCTAATCTAGCTAATGTTGGTTTGCTCAAAAAAGAATAATTGATTGCTTTTAGTGTAAATTTTAGTGTACTTGAATATTTTTCTTTGGTAGGGGTGTTGACGTATGAATATGATAAGACTCTCAACTCAATAAACCATGCAGAACAATGCTCTGAATTTTTTTTTCAATTTCTTATGCAAACAAGTCTTATTCTACACATGTATCTTTCACATATTCATGGATTCGTCAATGCATATAAAGCCATTCAACACTTGCATAACCGAAAGATTATTTTCTCAATATTCCCTAACAACTACTAAAAACCAAAATGAAGCAGCCTACAACTATTTCGACAGAAGGAACAATACAGCTTATCAACCTTTCTTTAAAAGAAATATATTTTAAGAGAGAAAAACTAAAACATTTTCTTAAAAAAAAAAAAATTCAAGACACCAAATTTGTTAACATGATACTGTTGCAGATCTTACTTTAGCCCCTGAGACAAGTTTCCCTCCCTTTTTGTCCACATAATCTTCTAAAAAACATGGAAATTGGAGACTAATGCTCTATTTCTTTGTAAACAGAGAGTTAGTTTGGCCACTAACGCTCTCTGTGCACAGTCAAAGAGCTTTATAAAGCTATATGTAGACTAGAAACCTACATTAGTGAGGGAAATAGCTCAAAAAGAGGGCCTTTAGGATTAGTTTCTGAGGAGAATGCAAACTTGTAGGATGTAACAAGATAGATGGTGGATTAGAAAAGGATTTGAAGAAGTGGGAAGCTCTTACAAGAAAGAGAAGAACTAAGAGGAGTCCAGGTTGACCGGGAACTAGATGTATAGTCCCCAGCGGAGTCACCAATTCTGCTATGGGGTAAAATGCATGGGATGAAAACTACCCTTAAAGGTCTTCTCAGGACCTTCGACAGACTGTAAGATTATCTGCAAAAGCTACCAGTTACACACATGTTCATATATAAAACATAAATTAACAGGGTATGGAAAGAGGACCACCTTTGGTTCCTTCTAGATTCGCTTAGGGATCTCTATGCGGCAAGAAGAACTTCTTCTAGGCCGGCTCCAAGATAATTTCTACACAAAGGACAAGACAAATCAATCACAACATACGTTTTTGAAAACTAATGTAAGAATCAATAACAAACTTGTATTAATGTATAACTTAACTACTCAACTTGATAAGCATCAGAATGAACAAATAAATGAACAATATCATCGACACTTTGGAGTAGGGAACACAACTGTAGTTCTATATTTAGAATGGAAGAGTGATTACAACAATCCGTTGAATCAACCTTCCTTACCCCTTCTTCCTCTCTCTCTCTCTCCTTCTTTCAACTAGCTCCTTCAAGAATATGACAGTTCACAATAGCTCTATGGGCTATCCTTCCAAATGCTCTGACCCTTTTACAATGGCCCTCTCGTTGCATATGTAGCAATAGAATTAGGGCTGCCAAGTTCCATCTAGATTTCATTAGGGAAAAAACCATGAACCTACCCTGTTTACAAGCCTATTCCCATTTGCCTTCATTCTTAAAATGGAATTTCTCCAAATATCTTGATTTTTGGAGTTTCCTTGCTTTTCTTGCACAAATATAGGGATTTAATATCTAGATATTTATGAGAAGATTATTTGGCATGACCTTCTAAACATCCTTTAAGTTCACTAATGCTCCCCCTGGTCTAACAACAAGATTTAGCAGGGTGACTAACGCTCCTTTATGCTTGGTAACAAGCCTTATAAAGCAGGATGTTAGTGTATAAAGAGCATTAGTGTGGATTCTGGGCCTGCAATTGTGGTCATTACTTCAGTCATCTTTTCTTTCACCTCTGAGTTGATGAGGAGGTAAATTTGTCCTATAGCAGTGTCAGGTAGTAGGTAATTGCGAGTTTGAGTGACGAAATTTCACATTGAATTAGCAAGACTACTTCCAATCCATACACCAACTGAAAGGGTGTGAATCCGGTAGCATTTCTTACCGAGGTTTGATATGCCCACAAAGCTGAGTACAGGATTAAATGCCAATTTCTTTTATGAACTCCAATCATTCGTTGTAACATGCTCTTAAGGACCTTGTTGATAGCCTCAACTTGTCCATTAGCTTGCGGATAATATGGAGTAGAACTATCATGTGACAATCCTAATTTGGAAGCTAACTCAACCATCATGTGATTGTGAAAATGCGACCCATGATCTATAACTATGGCCTGTGGTACACCAAACCTAGCAACCACATGGTTGAAGAAAAACAATGTAGTCATTTTGTCGCTGTTTTTTAATGTAGTCATTACCTCGGCCCATTTGGTAAAATAGTCAACAATGACTATAATATACCCATGCCCCCTGGTCAAGGTGGGGTTACATGTCATGAAATCAATGCCCCATTTTGTGAATGGTCCAACAACAACCACTGGATGCAAAGGTGCAGGTGGTAGTCTAGCTTTCCGGTCAAATATTTGACATGCATGACAACTTTTGATGGCAATTATGCAATCTTTGAATATTGTGGGCCAAAAGTAACCAGCATGGAGAATTCTTTGCTCTGTTGCATATCTAGACAAATGTACACCAAAGCACCTAAATGACATTCATTCAAAGCTTTCTTGGCCTTCTCATGAGTAAGGCACCTGCGTAAAACTGTATCGATACCACGACGATAAAGCGTGTCACCAATAATCAGATAATTTTTGCTTGGTATTGAATACGTCGCTGTTGAGAGTGAGAGGTATCGGGCCTGAATGCTTGGGTTAGAGATAGATTAGTATATCTCCATACCATGGATCTCTTGATGAAATGAGAAACAAAGACTCATCCATGATTGATGTTTCTGATGTTGAATCGTTGGAGGCTAAGGGAAGATCGGAAAGTAGTTCGACAAATATGAGAGATTTCTTTGATTTAGACGTAACAATTTCCAAATCAAATTCCTGCCATATAACTATCCACTTCGAATATTCACCCCCCAACAATTGATGTGACAAAATGTATGTCATAGGGTTGCAATAAGAGATTATGGTATTTTTACGTAGGAGAATATAATGACGAGACCTCTGCGCAACTTGAACGGCCGCCAAAGCTAACTTTTACACAATAATATTTATTTTTTGTATCATTGAGATTACAACTCAAATAATATACAGGATGCTCTATTCCATCCTCTTCTTGGACTAAAACCATTTCGATGGTTGTATCTGCAGCGACTAGATACGGATAAAAGAGTTGTTTATAGTTTGGGGCACACATTAATGATGCTCTAATCAGGGAATCTTTAAGAGCACTAAAGGAAGGTTGGGTAACCTAATCCCAATGGAAGGGTACCTATTTCTTCAACAAATGAACAAAACCTTTGCCAACTCATCATAGTTTGGAATGAACCTCCTCAAAAAGTTTTCCTTCCCTTGAAGTTTCTGTAACTCTAATAAATGCGAAGGTGGAGGCAAGTCAAGTATTGACTGAAACTTAGTTGGATCAGGTTGAATTCCATCTTTTGAGACCACGAATCTAGGAAGTCAACTAGAGCCAAAATAAAACACACACTTATGCAGATTGAGTCTTATTTTGTAGTGTCAACACCGTAAGAATATTGCTCTAAGATGCTGCGGGTGATTAGTCGACTTTCGTGAATGAGCAGAAAAATCATCAAGATATGGTTGTATGATGTTCTTAATGTCCTGGAAGGAATAATTCATTGCCCTCTGAAATGCAACCCTTGCATTCTTCAAACCAAATGGTAACTTTATAGACGTGAATGTGCCCCAGGGACAAATAAATGCAGTTTTTGACTGATCCTCTGGGTAGATATTGATTTGATTGTAGTCGGAAAATCCATCCATGAATGAAAATATTTCACATCTAGCACATTTGTCAATAATCTGGTCGATTAAGGGTGTAGGATAATTGTCTTTTGGACATGCTTTATTTACCTCCCGGTAATCAACACACACTCGAATTGTTCCTTATTTCTTCATCACTGGAACAATATTTGATACCCAATTGGTAAAAGGCATAGGGTAAATGAAGCCAGCACGCAAAATGTTTTCAACTTCTGTCTTAATGGCAGCAACTTTCTTTGGATGTACAGGTCGTAGCCACTGTCGTACTGGTTTGACATCAGGGTACATTTTGATTTGATGTTCAACAATGCTTGAATCAATGTCTGTCATCTCCTCATAAGACCATGCATATACATCTCGAAATTCATGAAACAGAGCACGGTAAATATCGAGCTCCAAAGGAGAACAATATTTTTTGACATGAATGTTTTCTACAACGTTAGGCTTGGTTGAAATGTCTATAGAAATGGTTTCTTCTATGTTAGACAAATTATGCTCAGAATCTACCGAATCTATTCTAACAGAATTCAAAAAGAAATCTACAATTGAAGGGTGTACTAGTTCATCTTAATAATCTTCCCTAGAATCTGGAAGAAGGGAACAATGATGATAATCTCCCCAAGGTTCTTCTCCTATCATCATTGATTGGATGATTTCCTCGTCTGTAGAATATATACAAGCAAAAGGATCAGAAGAAGTACCATATTCAAGAGAAAGATCTACCCATACAATTGGCAAATGTGGATCTGCGAATGCCGCACAAGTAAGAAAAATTGATTGCTATGTGAGTTTGATGGGACTTAGTAGCATAACCTCAGTAAAAATGTTGTCTTCAATACTATCAGTGATCCTCTTTAAATCAGATCAAGTAGAGGATAACATATTACATGTCTCGACTCTCACAACTTCCAAAGTTCTAGATGGTGGAGGAAGTGTGAAAGTACCCATTAAGGAGGGATCTTTGAAAATACCTACAATAGCAAATTGAAGTGAGAGTGAGGGTTCGTTAACAAATGGAATGCTTCCCATAACTTGAGAACTAGAGGCAAAAAATGAGGTTTGGTTGATAACTATTATTCCACCTTTATGAGGAAATGCTTTATTACGAAAGTACATGGAAAAAATAGAAGCAATAGCATAAACCCATGGTAGTCCAAGTAAAATGTTGTAATAAAGGGGTCCATCAACCACCTCGATCTCAATAGTTACCATTTTTCCCCCTAGTTCTACTTGAAAGCTATTCAAAATCCCACATGAAGTATAAGTTCTTCCATCAAAAGCCTTCAATGTGGTTGGTGATCTTGACAACATAGATGACCCCAGTGTTTTCCAGTAGCTCATTGACATAATATATGTAGAATCTCCCTCACCTATGATTGTTCGATGAATATTTTTGTTGAGAGCTTTCACTTGAATCAGAAAAAATAATTGAGCTGGTAACTATGGTGTATACCTTGAGTGATTAAAAACCACAAGATTAGAATCCGCTGGATCTATTCCACCTATTACTGACAGTAAACCCTACTTTTGGGAGGGGAAATGTTGTAATACCTCAAGCATTGACATAGCAGAAGGAGACTGGCCAAGATCTTCTACTATGTTATAATTTTGAGCGGCTCGAGCTCGAGGGTTAAATGTTGATTTATGCACGACTCCCTTAGGTGGCTTTATTATTAATTCTGGTGCAATGGGTAGTGGAATATTTTCCGATGTGGTCAAAGTCAAAGAACTAGGTTGTTAAGTGGCCTGATTATTTGATGACAATGGCAGATTACCATAATATTTACTACATGTCTGAACCAAAATCTCATATTTAGGTTTTGCGATGGATAACATTAATACCTGGGATGTGGAAGCATTTTTAGTTGCAACTATATTGGTATCTAGGTTCATAAACGGATCTGTCAACATTGCAGATGTGGTAGAAGTTTTTAACAGCTTATAAACTTCCGAGGGGTGAGGAAAATCTCTTGTAAAATGCTCACCATTACATATCAGACATGGATAATGAGGTTTCTTTCCTGGATTGGAGGAATCAGATGATTTCTATTGAGGAGGGTTTTCAATTTTCTTTTTATTTTTCCCTTTCTTCTTGCTTCCTGGTTGCTTTTGATTCTTACCTTTGTCAGATGACATGACATTAATCTTAGAAGTAGGAACCTTAGATGCATTTACAGTTTGATTTGTGGCAAGTGATTGACTAGATGGTCTACTTTCCGTTTGTGTGCTCAAGGCACTGATCACACCATCTCCAGCATGATATTCCCTATTCGATGATGGAGGTGGAATGGATTGATTTAGGCGCAGACATGTGGAATTTTGTCATAAAGCGTGTCAGATTGTGTGTAAATTAAATCCAAGTATTGTGCACGAGAAATCACTTTCTCTTCTGTAACAACTCCACCTTTAGCCACATCCTCAGTGATAGATGGAAATAAGGACTTAATGAACCACTCGGCTAAAATCTGATTAGGAACATAGGTTTTAACCATGCGATGATGACGATGACACTCATGAATATGATCTGATATGTGAGTAGAAGTCATTTGTTTAAAGTTGGTCAAAAGTTACATTCCAGTTTCATATCTAATGGGTAATTGGAAGTGGGGCAAAAGGGTAGTGGCTACATGGGTGAGATTATTAAAGAAGCTCTTGGCAATTCAATATACCACTTAGTAGCTGAACCAGTTACATTCCAATTTCATATTTAATGGGTAATTGGAAGTGGGTCAAAAGGGTAGTGGCTAAATGGGTGAAATTATTAAAAGAAGCTCTCGGTAATTCAATATACCACTTAGCAGCCGAACCAGTAAGTGTTATTTGGAAAAGATGGAGTCTTACCGAATCATCATTCAAGGAGTTTGAAGAACACCATAAATGATAAGTCGTAATGTAATTTGACGGGTCTTCTCTAGGATTTCCATTAAATTTTGGAATATCGGAAGGAAACTTATGAGGAATTACTAGCCACCATGGTGCATACAAAATTGGATCATTGGTAAGCCAATTTAAATCTGGTAATTCTAGATTTGCCACAAATGGCAACTGTCGATTCAAATCAGGTTGAGCATATCCAGGATAGGATGGAATTGCCTGTGCCATAGGCCTTTTCATACCTTCATAAGGCGGATACCCTTGATAGGGAAGTGGGACATATTCGATATATGGATTAAGACTAGGGTGACCTTGCATTTGTCCATAACTGGGTTAGGCTTGATACACAGGACACTGATACGATTGATATTGTCCTTGCCCAGGCTGATCTTGGAAAGCAGGCCCATATTGAGGTTGGACATTATGAAAAGGAGGCTGTGGATACTGTGGCTACCGAGGTTGTTGGGGTATCAGTTGAGAAGCTTGATATTGCCCCCCAACACTAGTTTGACCAGGCTGAGAATAAACTAAACCTGTAGCAACTTGAGTCACTCCAGATAATGGCACACTAACTTGAGGTAATTGTACCCCAGAAACAAGCAGTTGTTGCATAACAACCTGAGAAGTTTGGATTTGCTGACTTGAAACTTGTGGTTGCAAGGTAGCCAAACTAACTTGTACAAGTTGAGATATAACAAGTTGAGCTTGTATCTATGGTTCCATAGTTATGACTGGTTGGGTCGATATAATCGGCTAATTTTGCATAGGTTGTGTTGGATACATAAGCCTTAGTTGTGGTGGCATAGTTGGCTGCCACAGATGGAATTTTATTTTCTAGTTGACCTGAATATGGTGAGACATAACCATAGGGTTGTCCTCCTTGATAGGGAGGATGCAGTGAATAGGAATATTGCTGACCATATGGTGGCAGTCCAGTGTTAAGAGGATATATAGGTCTTTGTTCACCGAATTGCCGAGTTTGATACTGGTAAGCAAGATCAAACTATTGTCCTTAATAAAAAGAACCAAGTAAAATTCCTGATGATGACATGGGTGATGACCATGACAAAGAAGAAACCCCTGAGTGGATTCCATACGTATACTGGTAACGAGATGGGATGGACGGCTGTCCATATAAATGTGACTCAAGTGTGGTAGTAAACATCGAAGAAGTAGCAGCAAAGGATTCTGCCGCAGTTGCATCAGATGAAGTAGTCTAGGATGTTTGTGATTGTTCTGCCATGGTTAATTGACCCAAAAGTTGACCTAATGAATCAAGTGGTATCTCAGAGGCAGCAACATAACGAGGAAGAGATTGGGAATAAAGACACAAACCACGTCCAAAATGATGTGGAGTCCTGGGGGTAGAATCTTCTTTAGCTTCTTCCTCTACAAAAATTAGTCTAGGTGGAAGGATTTCACCATTAGGTCTAAAAAATACTTCTGGTGTTAAGGATGGAGGTTCAGGAACTACAGATGACTGAGGTATTTCAGTAACAACTACAGAATGCTCAAGGTCAAAGTCCATATGTTCCGGTAAAAGAACTTCAATTTCAAGGGAAGCTTCATGAACAACTTCAGGTTCAGGAATGTCTTCGGTCTCAACTGCTATAGGTTCTGGATCAAATTCCAATTGAACAGGTTCAAGTTCTAAAGTAATTTTTGGTTGATTAAATTCAAGTTGTGGATCAACTTCAGTTACATTTTCACTTGTTTCTGTTATAGTGGCCTTAGGTAGTTGAGTAACTTTTTCTTGTGTAACTGACGTACCAGAAATAGTTGGAGTAACTCGAGGCTCAATACTAGCCATGATACATGGCTCTAGTAATTCAGATGAAGTACCAGAAACTCTTGAAGTACCAGACTCAGTTTGACGAGTCCACCTTGACCGAATGGGCATCACTTCCGGTGGCAGGGGCAGTTTGCTCATAACTCTCCTCGAACGATAGAGTGGATTTTGATCTTCCTCTAGACTTGCTAATTATTCTTATCAACCTAAAATCAACTAAGGAATAACGATGCTATTCGTGGTCAATTAACTTTTACGACACTAGAACATAACTTTTATTTTTCATTTTTAAAGATTCAAGAAAAAACAAAAGATGACTCTAGTCGCTTTCGATGTTTAATGAGCATGAAAGGACAAGTGCTCAAATGAACCTTTTCTTTTAAGGAGTTGAAAAGTAACGAAAGTGACTGCTCTGGAGATACTAGAGAAGAGGGTTTACCAAACTAATCACAAAACTGCAATATACACCTTGTGGTAAATGAAAGAGAAATTACCAAGGATTTACCGTATGATAGTCAGTCTTCTCGAATGATGTGTTCAGTGCATTGTGATTGATAAGGCAACAGAATTGGCTTCCTAGGGATAAAGGATTTCAACCTATTGGAGTCTCCCACTATATACTTGATGGTATAGGGAGCACAAGTCCATATTAATACTTATCGAATTAGAGAGGAGGAATCACCAAACCTCAATGAAAACGACAGCCACTAGGTTTTAAGACGTCGAAACACGTCTCTAGCCTAGACCTCTATATGTTTGCGTTAAGTTCCAATGCATTATTAGGTTAATTGATGTAAATTTTAGGTTAATATTGCTTAAAATTTTCCTTTGAGGGTTCACCACGAGATGTTTTCTGAAATTCCTAAGAATGCAACTAGAATGAGAAGCACTCTTTCCATTTGTTTTCAACAATGAAAATCCTAGCTATGAGGGATAGAGCATACAAGTATTTTTTGGATCAAACAAAAAAGAGCACAAACTAATGCAATTCCCTAAACCATTCCTTTCGAACACACGATCTCAAACTCTAAAATGCAATTGCATGTATTTCTTTTCTTTTTCAATTCCTCTTAATGTGAATGATGCAATAAGAAAAACTAATGCACGAACGATTCAGAAACTCTTTTAAAAAAAATGTCGATTTATGACAATTTCTCTTAAAGGGAAAGGAAGGCTAAACGACACTTTCAACTTGAAATAAATGAATATTTTCGACACCTTAAATGAAAATATGAATCAAATGCACAAATAGATCAATTGATTATTTATGAAGGAAGACTTTACGACACTTCGTATTTGACAAAAAAATCGATCGAAACTAATTTTCGACAATAGACTGCAAATGATAAAACAAATACATAAAAAACAGTAAAAATTGAGTCTAAATCGGGTTGAAGCAAGGAAACAAAGACTATTTTTAGAGTTAAGGCCTCATCTATATCCAACAAGAAATTCAAACAGCTGAAAATTGACTAAAGGTTTCAGTTCCTAGATGGGAAAACTGATCCTAAAGGGATCAACGCAGGCCATAGTTAGAGACATTGCACTGAATCACACTGAGTCTTTATAGAAGGTACACTGCAATGCACTATGTCAGTCACAAAGATGCGCTGATTATAGTAAGACAATTTTATGCTTGACACAATTTTCAGTGAATTGACCTTGAGTTTGATGAATAACAAAAGGTACAGTATGTCAAAGTGTTTTAAGAGGTTGATAAACTACTATAATGGATAGGATCACTCCCCAGCAAATTCACCATTTTGTTTTGGGCAAATTTAGTGTTTCCTCAAATGCATAACCCTTTAGACCTACTAGCTAGTCTAGAAACAATAGACAAAGTAATTCGTGTCTTTTCCTATAATTAACAGATCAGAGAAAGAAGAAAAAAGGTACCAACCTGCAACTTTCGCTTGATCCCTCTCTCCTTTGACCATTTTCTCCACTCCTTTCCATACTTAATTCACTTGGAAAGTACCTACACAAAGCGGAGACAGAAACCCATTAAAGCATGCAATAATGATAATCTATTAACTAAACATATCATAGAATCCAGAATACGATATACATCATATAAACACATGAATGGAAAAAACTTAGAATTATTTATTAATAGAAGGAAATATTACAACCCATGTAGATGCATACTCACTTTATTGTCATCCTTCCAGCTTCAAACCCTTCTCTCCTCATGAAGCAACAATTCGACATCATTACAATACTCTTACTAATCTCATTCAAACAATATTTCCTTAGCTCAAGAAGTTCCAACCTAGACTAGCCTTTGAATGGATGGTCAATTTATAACTGAATGGAGGAGGTTAAGTCATTAATGACCCTCATGAATGCTCTACCAAAATTGGGAAGTGGTTCCATGGAGGAAGGGATAATGGATTAAGGTTCATTCATCCTCTTCCTCATCCAAAAGCAAGCTCAATCCATATAGAAACTTCCACAAGCATCCATTGGATGAGGAATATAATGGATTCATTTAAAAAATTTGATGAATCTCACTCAGCATAGGTGAAATAAAGGCCAACTGCACTATAGTGCACCCAGACAGTACAATCCCTGCATTGCAATGCAGCCTGATAAAGGGCCACCTGCGCTAATCTCTCTAGGGGAATTTTTTGAATGAATGGTGACATGGAAACTCTTGGGAGGCAAGCATGATGTAGTTTTACCTCATTAGGGAATGAAAACAATTGAATTAGGGCTTGATGGACCCTAATAATACAGATCTTGAAGTTGGAGTTGATGTGGTAAAATTGACTTCCAACACTCATACACCAAGTTGAGGAGAATGAATTGTATGGACACTTACACACAAGGTCAATGTGAATGGTGGAGAGGAACTTGAAACCATTGAAGGCTTTGTTTAGAAAAAGCGCACATCCTAAGGGTTCTATGATGAAGGGATATATGGCATATCAATCCATGATTTACATTACTTAGTATATTCATATATTAGCAACAAATATTCATATGAATTGTATTTAGGATGTGAACACTACCGAACAATATGAAGGGGTGCACTTGTTGGGGAAAGGTAGAGCGACAAGCTTCACGACCCCCAGGAGCTAATCCACCACTCCAGGTGCCCAATCCTTGAGTTAGCCTAGAATTTACATGAATTAAACCCATAGTCACTCCCATGACAAGGCATGCATGCAACTATAAACCTATAGTCACTCCCACAATGCTTGTAAGGGAGAGACTGTAGTCTCTATCAACTAGTTCTGTGCCAAAGACTACAAGATTTAGGCCACTTTATTAGGGTTAGTCTCCAAACCAATGCCTAGAACTTGATGAGACTCTCCAAGAAATTAAATGACACCAAGGTAAAGCCTCTGACACAAAAGTTGATCAAGGGCTTGACCTAACCAAGCCCAACCATGATAGACATTTTTTCAAACACTTAATAAATATGCAACCTACAAGTGTAAATAATGGATATGAGCATATGAGCATAGAGGTCTCATACTTATCTGAGATTCACTATGAAGCATTGTGTCCTTATCACATTAAATTATGTTTCATCCTTTAGGTCATAGATACATTGATCATTCAATAAAAAGTAAGAACGTGATGAGATCCACTCATGGATGCTATCATAAAACATGAAAATAACCAACATAATAGTAGCATAAATACCAATGAAATCACAACTATAAAAACCAAATATAATCCATCATAATTCTCATAGAGACACAAGGAGAAATAACCTTTCATTAATGATGAAAAATCCAAACCCAGGATGGGACATCCACGTTCCACGTGACCATAGAATGGCTGAGCCAAATCTCTTTTCAACCATTCAACCCCATGCCATATTTGAAGCATGAATGTGGGATATATTAGAACACATCAATCAAAATTCATCCAAGGATTCTAGAGGCCACACACCTCAACCCATCAAATAGTGATTCCACTTCATGGTTGGACATCACAAATCCAACATCAGATTGGTCTCTATCCTAGCCTTCCAAGGCTCTAGAGTGTTTATTCCAATCGAGGCTATGAGACTAGTAAATCAATCCATAAATTTTACTAGGCTCCAAAGAATTTTTCCAACCAAGGTTATGGACTAGTAACTGAACCCATAGCTTTTACCGAGCTCCAGAACGTTTTTCCAACAAGGGCTATGGGACTAGTAACTCAACCCACCAAGGGTTCCAGAGCATTTGTCCAACCAAGGCTACCAGACTAGTAACTCAAACTAAGTTGTTATAGGGCTCTAGAGCATTTTTCCAACTAAGGCTATGGCAATAGTAACTCAACCCAAGCCATTATAGGGCTCCAGAGTGTTTGTCCAACCAAGGCTTACAGGAAGTAATAACTCAACCCAAGCTAAGGAAACATAAGAACCGACTAGAAAACAAAGCAAATAAACTCGCAACATCATGGCTATCCAGGAAATGGAAAGGCTAGGCAAATCGATTATGAATCTAGGTAATTGTCCATGCCAGTGACAAATCATGACCAAGAAACCACATGCATGTGCTATGCATGCCAAATCCAGTGAAGGAAACATATATGCAACTCAGTACCTGAAACAAATATGATGTAGCTGCTGATCCCAATGCCTTCTTGCACTTTCCTGCTCTTCCTTTGTCTTCTTGATCTCATACTCCAAGTATTACACACCATCCAAGAGTTCTCTAAGAAAACTCCAAGTCTCCAAGTGTATGAGAAAGAGAGAGAATAATGAGAGAGCTCTAAAACTGAAATAACCAAGTCTTGCCCATCGATCCTTAGAAGCCTTTTTATTAATGAGGCTTCTATTTTCTTCATTTTCCATTATTTTCCTTCATTTTCCTCCTCACATGAAACTTGTGACCTTTCACCTTCCTTTTCTCCTAATTTCCATTATTTTCATAAATAAAATGCCAATAAATTCCTCATGCATTTACAAAGCCCTAGCAATTTCCTTAGCCATAATAAACTGAATCAACACCCACTATAATGATTCCCCCACCATTCAACTTGGAATACGTGTCCCATTGCAGTGGCCTTTTATATTTTTACATGAGTTTTTAACTAGGGTTGTTGCAAACACCCCCCCCCCCTTGAGGGAACACCATCCTCTATGTTCAATGACACCTATCACCAACAAGACCACTAAAACCAAAACATACTACCCATGGAGATTTATAGCATAGCTCATTGTAGTATTTACAATGACCATATTCTAAAACAAAGCATCATGACAACATACTGCATAATGGAGCTTTAAAACTAGCTCATTATGGTATTTAAAATAACCACATATACACATACACATTTGCTTCAACTAGAAAATAACCATACTATCTATGGAGCTTTATAAACTAGCTCGATACTGTATTTACAATAATATACACATATACTCATTTTCTCAACCAGAAAATAAAAAGATATGATACATGCATCCGCAACAAGGGAATCCAAAAGTAATACCAGGATTCACATCCTTTGTAGGAAGTCCAGAATCGACTGCCATAGTCAAACTGCATCCAATGTCTAGCACTATAATCTTGTACCACTTTTCCTCTCAGTGAACAGTTACCGACTCATTGTTCCAGGGCACACTCCCAATGTGCATATGATTCCATCTGGAAATGCTAATGACCAAAACAAATCCATCCCCTGTCTTCCCTTCTCTACTACACAGTCTCTCGAGAAATCTGGTCAACCCCTTCCATACAGTCACTCACCTTCCATGTTCCAATGGCACCCCCATCTCAGGTAGTCCATCCCTTGGCAAGGCTTCCTCACATCAGAAGATAAAAAAACCAAGGCATATCCCTGCCTCAAAACCATCATACTGGTCATAGCATGCTCATGGAAATAAATGGACACTATTGGGTACCAGTGTCCCATAGTGGCTCTATTCTTGAATACTTTATTAGCATAGTGCTGTATTTTCCAATTCCTTTTGTTGTTGCAAATTCTTGCAATCGATTTCAATCACCCAACAAGGCATTTCATGCAGTCCTGTACCAAGCACATAACTTCCATTAGATTTAAAATAAGTTTAAATAAATTCACATCATACCTCATTTGTATCTCATCAATAAGGTACATTTGCAATCCTGTTCGCTTCCTATCACAATAAGTCAAACTTGCATGTTTGGCCAAATCAAATGTATAAAAATATCTCATTAGGTTAGCTCAAAACATAACTATCATAGATCAAAATCACAAATCACATGTAATCATCATAAGCAAGAATCATAATTCACATGTAATCATCATAAACCATAATCCTAAACCACATGTATAATAAATCTAAAATAAAATACCGATACTTATCCTTCATTGATCCTTACTTTTTCCTTTGTTCTTTCTATACACACACCAGATCGATTGCCACACCCAACAACACACAATGCCTTCTCCTCAACCATGTGCACAGACACATAGTGTACATCCCACACATACAACCACACACGACATACCACACCATGCAATATATGCATCTACACCTCACATACAACATGTACACCTACACCCAGTGTATACAGTACAATACAATACATACACCTATTCCTAATTTACAACCCAACACAACACATATATACAGCCACACCCGTTGTACAATACAAGACAATACATACTCCTACGTCTGGTGTACGACACATCACAACATGTATATGTACACAATGTATATCACAAGATATACATCTGCACACAACATGATAGACCATAAAATTTATACACATACACCCGATTTGCAACACAGCTCACAATGAATATACATGTCATGATACCGTGACTACACAATGCACATACATATTATCACATGCCCATAGCATAACATGTATGACATGCACTCAATCCCACACATACACTAGTGCCATATGTACGAAGCACCACCTGCAAAACGTGTGCAAGGCATCACATGTACACGACACCACCTAAACAACGTGTACACAATGCCACGCGTACACTACACCACTTGTACAATGTGTACACAATACAACATGTACATAGTAGCACATGCACGACATGTATACAACACCACATGTACATAGCGCGATATGTAAGGCATGTACATAGCACCACCTACACACAATGCAACTTCTACAACATGAACACAACACCACATGCACATAACACCACTTGTATAATCATGCACACCACACCATATGTACATAGCACCACATGTACAACATGCAGACAACACCACATGTACATAGCACTGCATATCCAACATGTAAATAGCATCATTTGTACACAACACTGCATATCTAACGATGCAGAGAAATATATGCATAAAACACCACATATCCATCATGCAAATAGTACAATTATGTACATGACACTGTATATCCAATATCTACATAACATAACACCATATATACCCAACACTAAATATGGAACATTCATACAAAACTGTCTATACTAACACCATGTATATAATATTGCATAAACAACATGTACACCCACTACACATGCACAATACTACATGCGCATAATCATCCCAAATTCAACATGTACAACATATACAACATATGCATGACAATAATACCACACATTCGAAATCACACTGTCCTTACCAAGAAACCTTGCTTCTAGTGTCTTATTCATGCTTATCCTAGCACTTTGTAGACCACACTGGTTTCATTTCACTAATGTATCCCTTGGTATAAACTGTCCATAACATAGACATAATATAATCACATAATATCAACCATAAACACATGATACTGACCTCATATATTTTCCAGGACTACTCTTCCACTTGATTCCTCATAAATTCTTCATGTCATTTTTCTGCATAAGTAATCATTCCTCCACAATAATGATCCCTAACAGCCCTATTAAACATGTATAAACACCATGTATAGACATCAACATAATCATGATCATTACATAATTACCATATAACATAAGGTCTAGGTTAAGAGAACTTCCTTTATCCATGCACAACATGCAAAACATTGAGAACAATCATTCCCAACCTAGCCGAGGAATCTAACACCTCAGTTCCATTTACTTTACCTTTTATGGTTACTTTTCTATTGCTTATCTTGTGATCATCCATTTACATCAATGGACTCAACCAGTCCAACTAGTTGTCATAGTCTTACCCTCCACTGCGCTTACTCATGCACAGAGCTTCATTTGAATCTTACATTACCTTTTGGGTACCGCACAACTCTCTCGAGCTCCATCAACTTTCCTCTTTCCCAAACAATTCCCAAGACACTCAAATCATAAAAGTCAAAAACAAACACAAACAATAAGAAAACCATGAAAATCAATAACAACATGACTCCACAAACAAAGTGGTAAGGCCTTGCACTAGACATAACCAAAACCGCAAATCAAGTGCAACAATTCACAAAAGACCAAAAGCACAAGACTAACCCTAAACACCATGACTCAATCCCCATGGTTCCTAGGGAAAGTTCAACCTGAGCCTTCTTAAAAATTTCATGGAAAACTCTCTTGCCATGCAACTCCCTGCATCATGTTGTCATTAAAACATAATTGTTAGTGCATAAATAAACATAAAAATACACTAGTTACCTCATCTTGTTGTGCCAAGAACATTGCTTGCAACTGAACACATCCACACCATCTCTCAAGGGACTCCAAACCTTTGATAGATCCACCTGTAACTAAAGACTAGCTAATATACCTGTCAAGTACATGTTCATGAATATAGCATGTATCCACATAATGTTAGACAAAATAAAGGTTAATAACATTCCCTTTATGCAAAGAACTCATTTATTTGGAATTATGGTTTCCAAACATAGCCAAAGGAATTATTTTCCAATTTCTTTCTCTAACCCTTTTTACCTTGTTGCAATCAAGGCTTACTATGTACTGTCACCTCACCCAACTGTTAGTTATATAAACACATCAATTGTTACCTTATCAAGCTAATACCTAACATGTTACCTTGCAGCTTCTCACACATGTCAACTACGTGTTCCAAACATCAAGACAATCATATGTATTAAGCTGAAATCAACTTTCACAAAAAATCATGTCATAACCCATTATCAACTCATTGTCATTAGACATAATGCTACAACTATCAACTACATTCAAGTACAAATCAACTGTCGCAACACATATGTGTTAGTACAATTATCTCAAAACAAGATCATTGGAACACATACTCATATTATGAAACTCATCAAACATTCAACCAACTTGTAAACATACCATGCTAAATAAATCAACTAGTCTATGACATGAGATATATGTAACACTCAACATCAAATAGACGACATAATCAAGAATGAAGCACCAAGTATACTATCTAAGCAAACTCATACCTTAGTGTACCTTAGGGGAGGCTATCTTGTTTGCACAATCAATCTAGTTAGCAAGATATAACTTTACAACATGTCAAATCAAACATAAATAAGATCATGATATCCATAACACTAACTAACTAATCATGTTCACATCATAAACTCATAATAATTTATCATTCATGCATAAAAATCACATATGTACGATCGATCTAGATTAGTAACACACAATTCAACACAATAAGTCGACTCATACTTGAATGTTGTAACCCTAACCATATGCATAGCCTAATCTAATTTAGCATGATATAGATGTCATCAAGATGTTAAGGAAATAACCCTAATCATCAAGTCACTAGCATATAACAACCATAAGCTATATATCATGCTCAACGACAACATATAACTTAATCGTCAAGCTAACTGCTATATAACAACAACAAGTTAACCTATAACATACCCATCAACAACATCTAACATAATCATCGGGTTATCTAATATAAAACAACAATAGAAATGTATACAACCACAGGTTACCATCATTCTTGACTATCTAACACATGTGCATATGACAATGCTAATCAACTATCATCTATCATGTATGTAACCATAACATCAAAACGCATGGACATAAAGCTAATGTATATAACCCAAATGCATATAAAAATCCTTAACTTACATACCTACATGCCCACAAGCAATAACTATATGACGATATCCTCTTACCCTAAAGTCTAATGCTGCAACCTCATTATGGTGATATGGATCTCCTATGGTATCTTAGCCAACACATTAGCATCATAACAACCAATAGCACCATGATGACCTAAATTGCATACAATGACTTCACAAGGAATGTTTGACCTACAATTCATGCATAACTATAACCAAGACTATACATGAAATAACACATGAGTGCAAAACCATATACACACCATTCTAACTAGAGTCCAGTCATCAATGCATGACCATATCAACTACACAAACCATGACCTCATGCAAGACAACAACAACCACCTCACATGTATTTGATAACTTGTGAAAAATGGCATGCATACCAATGCATAATCAACCATATACATATGAAGACATACTCCATGAAAACACCTTCAACCTTCACATGGCGACGTCACTACAACCATGATCAATACCAATCAAATACAATAAGAACATGGAATACATGCATAAGGAACACATATGCAACCAACATGAAAGCGTCATCAACACACAACCTAAGGAGAGAACAACCATGCTCCGATACCACTCTGTAACACCCTCCTCCCACATCTACCCAAGCAACTGGCTAACCAGGGTAAACATGGGACGAGAGGCTACTATGATATGATTCAACCTCCTAAGTAACCTTAAGGAAATGGAATCGATGGAAACACAACATATAGACCTACCTCAGATGCTTCAGGACTCCCAAGAGCTAATCCAACAGTCCAGGTGCCCAATCTCTCAGCTAGCCTAGCATTTACATGAATTAAACTGAGATTCGCTCCCATGACAAGGCATGCATGTGACTGTAAACCTATAGTCGCTCCCATAGTGCCTGCAAGGGAGAGACTGCGTTATCTATCAACTAGTTTTGTGCTAGAGACTATGAGATTTAAGCCATTTTCTTAGGGTTAGTCTCCAAACCAATGCCTAGAACTTGATGAGACTCTCCAAGACATTAAATGACACCAAGGAAAAGCCTCTAACACAAAACTTGATCAAGGACTTGACGTAACAAAGCCCAACCATGACAGAAAGTTTTTCAAACACTTAATAAATATGCAACCTACAGGTGTAAATATCGGATTTGAGCACAGGGGTCTCATACTTATTTGATATTCACTATGAAGCATTGTCTCCTTATCACATTAGGTTCTATTTCATTCATTAGTTCATAGATACATTGATCATTTAATAACAAGTAAGAACATGATGAGAGCCACTCATGTCTACTGCCATAAAACATGTAAATAACCAACATAATAGAAGCATAAATAGCAATGAAATCACAACCATATAAACCAAATATAGTCCATCATAATGCTCATAGAGATATAAGGAGAAATAACCTTTCATTAATGATTCAAAATCCAAACCTAGGATAGGAGTTCCATGTTCCAACCGTAGAATGGCTAAGCCAAATCTCTCTTCAGCCATTCACCCTCGTGCCATATTCCAAGCATGAATGTGGGATCTCTTAGAGCACATCAATCAAAACTCATCTAGGGATTCCCTAGGCCATCCACCTCAACCCATCAAACAATGATTCCACCTCACAATCAGACATCACAAAACCAACATCGGATCAGTCTCTATCCCAGCCTTCCACAACTCAAGAGTTTTTCTTCCAATCGAGGCTACAAGACTAGTAACTCAACCCACATCTTTTACCAGGCTATAGAGTGTTTGTCCTACCAAGGCTTTGAGACTGCTAACTCTACCCACAACTTTTACCGGGCTCTAGAGAATTTTTCCAACCAGGGCTACAGGACTAGTAACTCAACCCACCAAGGGCTCTAAAGCGTTTTTCCAACCAAGGCTACGGGACTAGTAACTCAACCTAAGATGTTACAGGGCTCCAGAGCATTTGTCCAACCAAGGCTATGGGACTAGTAAATCAACCCAAGCTATTATAGGGCTCCAAATAATTTTTCCAACCATGGCTTCTAGGAAGTAATAGCTCAACCCAAGCTAAGGAAACATCAGAACCAACCAAAAAATAAAGCATATAAACCCACAACAGCATGACTATCTAGAAAAAGGAAAGGCTAGGAAAATCCACATTCAATCCAGGAAATCCTCCATGCCAGTGATAGATCATGACCAAGAAACCACATGCTTGTGCCATACACGCTCAAATTTGGTGAAGGAAACATACATGCAACTCGGTACCTGCAAGAAAATATGATGTAGCTTCTGATCTTGATGAATTATTGTACTTTCCTACTCTTCCGTTGCATTTTTGCTCCAAGACTCCAAGTATGCCACACCCTCCAAGAGTGATCCAAGAAAACTCTAAGTCTCCAAGAGTATAAGAGAGCGAGAGAGAGAGAATAATGAGAGAGATGCAAAACTGAACTAACCAAGTCTTGCCCATTGATCCTCATAAGCCTTTTTATTAATGAGGCCTCTATTTTCTTCATTTTCCCTTATTTTACTTCATTTTCCTCCTCACATGCAACCTGTGACCTTTCACCTTCTTTTCTCCTAATTTTCATTATTTCATAAATAAAATGCCAATAAATGCCTCATGCCTTTCCAAATCCTTATCCATTGCATTTTCCAATCTACTTGTCCATAATAAACTGAATCAACACCCACTAGGATGTTTCCCCCACCATTTAGCTTGGAATACGTGTCCCATCATCGTGGTCTTTTATATTTTTACATGGATTTTTAACCAGGGTTGTCACAACATATCTGATGGATGAAGAAGAAGATTAATGATATCAACATGTTGTAATGTATGAGGTATGTGCTTATATGTTTTCAATTGTAGATTTGTTCTCTTTGATTTAACTTAAATAATTATTTTCTTATTAATTTCAGTATATAATTGATTCTTACTATGTTGTTTTCAAATAGTTTATAGTAGATAAATTGGGTGTTGGCAATATTGAGAGTGATGTGAGTAGGGGGGGAGGCATATGAGCTTCCACCTTCACGCGATTGGTCTTGTTTAGTATAGAATGTTATATTGTTACTGAAACCAAGAGAAGCCCATTATTGGAGGAAATACATATGCTCTTATTAATTTACCCTGCACATAATGACGTGTGAATGGGACCAACATTGAAATTTTTGCAATTTTTGCTTGTATGCATTGAAATTTGACATCAAAATGGTAGATCCATGCATTGATCATATGGTATGGTTTCGAGACTCAAATTAAAGTTGTGGATGAATATTTAAAAATACTTTCCAAAGAGAACATTAGATTGGAAAAGTGACTAAGTACACGAATTTATGTATCACTGATAGGTCTTAAGGCCTTTCTAATGCTTTTGAAATGGAAACTAAGGGTGTGACAATGGGTCTTAAGGTCTTGATCATGGTTCAATAACTGAAACCATGGTCTTACTTATAAAGTGAAGCTTCTAGAGCTCATAGGTTAGGAGTGAGGCATTGAACCACCACATAGGTGTTATGCCA
This sequence comes from Pinus taeda, assembly GCA_000404065.3. Classification (NCBI taxonomy): domain Eukaryota; kingdom Viridiplantae; phylum Streptophyta; class Pinopsida; order Pinales; family Pinaceae; genus Pinus; species Pinus taeda. The sequence goes on from APFE031132517.1 coordinate 230,003, forward strand.
TATAAAGATATTTATTTCTATGGGTAATATGTAAATAGTTGCAAGATCTTACACAACAATGATGAGTATCACGACCTTGATGATGAATTTGGAGACAAAGAAAATGTTCATGGTTGTAAATGATGCTTCTAGCATATATGGGTTATGGATAGGGCCATGGAAAACCAAATATATGACAAAAAATTAATTATATATGCATCACCTTGTTAAGGACCTATAGGGATTCAATATGCAATATAATTGGTATTTGTATATGAATTATTTATTGGGCCTTCACATAGTTTCTAATATTTTTAAAAGGATGAGGTTGATTATAATTGCATCATTTTGAAAAGTATCATGATTAGTATTTATGTTTTCTTAGTTGTGTAGTGCATGAGTGTATTTTATAATCACGTTCTTAAAAAATAACTATTTTGGAAAACAATACAATCACAAGTGTAGATGTTAACCAACACATCTATTTTAAGTTTTGTTGTGGCCTGATATACTTGATGGTTCATACTACATAAACCAAATTAATGTTGGAATTTGAAAATTCATGTGAATCTCTATCATTTTTGTAATTCTTTCTAAATGTGTACGCATAGTATTCTCTAATGAAAATGAATGTATGTGTGTGGGTCTATATAGATAAAACAAACCAAAGTCAACTTTTTGAATTACCTATTAATATGTATATTTTTAATAATAGTTTTTTAAATATATATGCATATTTATATTTGAAGAATATGTATCTTTAAAGAATATTATTATTTTGTATTTTAAAATATTTATCTTATATTATATGTCATTATAGAAATATAGTTATCTCCATGGTTTCCTTTATATCTCTTTAACTATTTTGGAAAATGATATGCACCATTACAATATGTGCTAATATATTTCTAAAATATTATGAGTTGAGTGGGAGTTGCGTTTAGGGAAGCATATTGGGGATGCCCAAAAGTATTTTGTTTACCATTATCAATTTCCACCGTTGTTGTTGTTCCCTTTCCTTTCCATATACAAGTGAAGAGTGAGAACAAGGGCTTACCTTTCATCCCATTGTGATCACCCTTTCCCTTCCTTCCCTTCCATTACTTTGTAGGTGTGTGCAAGTGAAGAACGAGAACAAGGTTTTCCATTTCATCTCATTACAATGTCTTGTGGTGGGATAGCTTGGTATGCGGTGGAGACAGATCATAGGATTTGAGTGTGAACAAGAAATAGACAGAGACTAAAAAATGGTAATCCTTTTAGCCTCTTCTCAAGTGTTCATAAACCATGGATATAATTTCTATGGTTTTCTTCATTGGGTTTTTGGTCATATTTTATTTGTGGTTTTCGTGGGTACCTAATCCAGGCACATTGTTATCTTTCACCAATTCCCATTCATACAATCAACGTATCCTTCATCAAACTTTATCAATATACATTACATAAAGTATCTAATGAACAAATATAATGCATTGTACTTATTAATCCAATCCACATAAATATTAGTTTATAAACAATTCACACGGAAATATGATTCTCATTGAACATAATCAATTAATTATAAATCAAACCCTAACCAGAGTTTACAGTTGCAGGTAAAACCTCCTCCTACTATAGTGGATGGATATAGGATCAAAAATTCAACTAAACAAACTTCAGATGGATAAAAATTTCAAAGAAATTTCTAGTGATATGTGGAAGTTTGAAAATGGCCTCTCAGATCAAAAAGTTAAAGCTAGTCGAAGCTACGGACCCCAAAGTCAATGTTTGGAGAGCTAAGTGGATAGAAGACCTTTAGCATGTGTTATGTTTGATGCATTATCAAAGTTAGCGAAATAGTTAGTGGAGCGACCAAATAAAAATCTAGGAAGATGTGGAGAAGATAATGTAGCAGCGGAAAGGCTTTATATTGACCCATTGGTGGAGCCCCCGTAAGGCTCATCTCGATGGAATACCCCTGACAATTTTTTTTGCAACAATTTTTAAGATAGGTAGAGAAATGTGGACATAGGAGAAGAGGTGGGCCAAGAAACTTAGAAAAAGTATAAAGGAATTAAACAAAAAACTAGGTCACGGGAACCCTTTCTCTCTATAGACACATGGCAAGAGACTATGGGATGTTAGTGGAGCCCCCTATACATCTCATCCCTTAGGGCATATCTTGACAATTTTCAAAGGGTGCACAAAAGAGGCTAGCAAGATGACACCAGCAAGGGATGACACAATCCCTTGAGTGGCAAGGAGAAATGGGTGGGACCCTTAGAATTTTTATAAAGGAATATGGCAAAAACCCAATGCTAGAGTATTTTCTCTCTCCTTCCTAACAAAAGAACAGGTGGTAGTACAGGTGGATAATGATGTCATCAGTGACATGGTCCTATCGAAGCATGACATGTGGAAAACATTTTTGGCCTTTTTGTGTAGATAAATGAGCCATTTCCACGTGAGACACATCACCACTCCAGGGGTTCTAGGTGTCCCTGATGACAAGAACATGACGTCATCCCATGGTTTATACCTCAGAAGGTTTTAATGATGCATGTGAAGGATTGATGGGATGATTGGGCGTCAAGCTGATGTGGCCATTGTCAGAGCTAACTTAGCCCAAAATTAGTAGTGTTTGGTCATATATGCAATGGTGGACCCCACAGGGACATGTCATCCCTCTGATGTGACTTCAGAAGGAAAATATAATAGTGCAGAGGAAGTAGCAGGGTGATGAGGTTGCAAGACATGTCGCTATTGATGGTTGATAGTGACAACTAATGGAAAATCATGAAGGTGTCCCTACAAAATAACTCATCTCAAGTGTCCCTGCAGAACAACTCATCTCGTAGGTTTGTCCCCAAAGGTAAAATATGGGCATAAAGAAGAAATTTCAGGATATAGGGACTAGGAACAAAAGGCAATATAGTTGGTATAACAACGACCAATGAGAGAAGTGGAAAGGTGGACCCACTAGGAGAACTTACCCTGTAATCTAGATCCTAGAGGTAATACAAAGGTGCACAAATGTTTATGGTTGGGATTTAAGGCAAGTGACAGAGTGGGAGATGGAAATATTCCTGACAACTGACGATTTTGTCAAGAAATGAAAAGCATGCTCCAACTTGTGATTTTGTTGCTGAATGAAGACCAATCAAACCAAAGGTGTTTTGATTATAAAATAATTTCTTGGGGCATATTGTAAAACTGAGTCTAGTGTCTTGAATTTTGCCTTGTAGCCGAGCCTTGTCATTTAACAGAGTGCTAAAAGACAAATTAACAAAAGGGATAGAGAGTTACAAAAGTGGTAGCATGTTATACATGAAAAGAAATAAGCTTACAAAGTTATTTTGGCAATGTAAGCACTTGGGATGATATTTATATGGCAAAAATGTTTTGCAACGACGTTTTATTGAATTTCTTTAGGCACATGGATGAATGGGTCAGAAACTATATATGGCAGTTTTTTGGAAAAAACGATATGGAAATTTTTTTGTATGAATGAATGAGTCAACAACTTGAACTTTTGCAGTTAGACAAAACATAATAGTAGAGAACTTAATGCTATAAAATTGGCATGAATATATGGGTGTTAGTGTATTTGGTAGCATGGACATTTAAAGATGAAGCTTTAGTAGAAGCATCTAATTTGGAGGTGAGCTAAAAATAAAAGTAGGTCTGCTAAAAAATGTAAAAGGCTAGAATAACTAAAATGAGCAATTTAACTCCCATATTGAGTTTTAAATAGCAGATAAATTATTGATAACTTAAATAGCACATACAAAAGTTTAAAATGAACATGACAAAGGAAAAATTAAAGACTCATGCAAGGATTCAAGTGATGTTAACTAAAAATAATAAAAGCCAAAATATCAAGACAAATTATTTATAAGTAGAATTGATTGAGGAATTCAAAGAAGACGTAGTGAAATAATTATGTGTGAAGCGAGGTGCTAGTGTGAAGGTTGATTTCTCAGTAATTAAAGATTGTTGTGGGTGTTTTGGTGAGTGTTGGAGGAGACAAATTTAATTGTTTTGTATGGATTTGTAATTCATGGTTCTAGTTTGAATATGGATGAAAATTGAATCATTGATGTCAAGAAAGTTGCCTCTTGCAGATCAAGGGTTGTAGCTCCTAGTAAGTGTTGGTAAATATTTGGGATTTTAGCTTCATCCAATAAGTGTTGGTTAATATTTGGGGTTGTAGCTCCATTCAGTTGTAGCTGATAAATCAAGGAGTTATAGCTTCCTCTTGGTTGTAGCCAGAGATATTTGTAACAACAAGTTGTAGATTTCCTTGTGAAGAAATTGAAGAGCAATTTGAAGAACTTGTGTGTTCCTTGTGTTACTGATATTATTTATTTTTATGCTCATATATATTAATTGTTGAAGTATTTGTTGGTGTCCTAATATTATTAGAAGTGAAAAAAATTGTTAAAGTTCTTACAATATTTATTCACCCCTCCTCTTAGCATTGTCCCATTTTCTAACAATTGGTATCAAAGCAAGGCTACTTCATATCAGTCTAACAACTAGAAGAATAATCAAGGACCATAGGAAACTAGGAAGGATGATTTACCAATAGGGAACCTATGTTCAATTAACGGATGGAGACCTACATTGAATCACTTGGAGCTGATGTATGGGATGTTGTGGAAGAATAATATAAAAATCCTCCAACTGTAATTATAAAATATCAAAATATGGAGTTTACATGCAATGCTAAAGCCATGAATTCTCTAATTAATGGTCTACCTGAATCAGAACTTGTCAAATTGATGGACTAAACATCAGCCAAATTTATCTAGGACAATATGAGTAGCCACTATGAAGGTGAAAATAAGGTAAATAAAGCTAGACTTCAATTTTAGAATGAAATTCGAGTCTTTGAGGATGCATGATGATGAAAATATTGCAAAATATCTTTTAAGAGTTGATGAGGTTGTGAACACTATAAGAGGTCTTGATGATAATCTAGATGAATTTGTTGTAGTTTAGAAGGTGTTGAGGTCTCTCCTTGAGAGGGTTAATCCTAAGGTTTCAATCATTTAAGAAATGAACAATTTTAACAATCTCACTCTAGACCAATTACTTGGCATCCTTACTTCATATGAGATGAGAATATCAAATGGAAAGCTTGTAGCAAGAGAATCAGCCTTCAAAGTAGATAAGAAGCCCAAGGAAGAGCATGATAATTTATGTTATGAATATGATGAAGAAGAAGCCAAGTTTGTAAGGAATGTGAACATAGGATCAAACAAGTATAAAGGTAAGCTACCTTTTAAGTGATTTAATTGTGGCAAAGTTGGTCACCATGCTTCAATTTTTTTTGAAAATAAGAAAAAGGCTTATGATCGAAGGGAAATATTCAAGAAATTATAAAAAAATAGAAATAAGGATAAAAAAGGGGGTCTCTATTTTCAAGAAGACAACTCCTATGAAAGTGAAGTCAACCACTCCTCAAATGAGGACATATATCATGAATTACAAAAGAATTCATGCTGATGGCCATAAACAATCTGCAAGTTGAAGCTATCAATTATTATGGTGAAGAGGATGAAGTGTACCTAGAAGGAGAGTTGGTAAGTGAACTTGAAGAAATTGAAAGTATGAAAAATAAAAATAGAACTCTGAAGGAGTTATTGATCAAGGAAAATAGTGAAGTTGTGAATCAATGCTCCTACAAATTGAGGAAAGTAAAAAACTTCGAGAATATATAAATCAACAATTGAATGAGAAAAATCAAACTTGTGAAAGGATGGAAGGTGAAATTTTTTTACTGAGAAAAGACTTAGAGAAGTAAAAATCCAAGTTGAGTTTCAATAAAAAATTTGGAAAAGGATTTGAAAATTTAAATGGCCTATTGGAAGCACAAATATTTTCCAAAGATCTTACTAGTCTTGGATTTGGGACTAAATCTAGCACAACAATAGAATCAATGGGTAAGAAATCCATCACTTTTGTACCAAAAACAAAAGAAGATACAAAAAAAGAAAAAGAATATATGCATCCAAAAAACCATTCAAAAAATTATCAGCAACAACAAAAGAGAAACATTGGCCAAGAAAATCAAAATACTCGGAAATCAACCCAATGTAGAAGACAATTTTCGAGGTATATTGATATTTTTCCAGGTTACTAATTTAGTTGTACTAATTATGGACATAAAGCAGCAAATTGTAGAGTGAATTTATCCTACAGGAAACTCAAAAAAGAAGGATAAATCCTTTTCCCCTTTGAACAATCTAATGCAATGTTTTAAATGTCAAAATTTTGGGAATAGAGTAGCTGATTGCAGACTTAAGGAAAAGAGGACTAAATCAATTATTGATTAGATTAGTCAAGACACCAAAGTGTGGATAGAAAGAGAGAAAACAAAGAAATGTAATATTATCATGTATGCTCAAAATGAAAGAAGTCAATGGTATGTGCATAGTGGTTCTTCCAAGGACATGAAAGGAAATAGAAGCAAGTTCTTGATATGAAAACTAGTGGACAAAGGTAACGTAACATTTGGTAACAATGCACCTAGTAAAATTGTTGGAAAAGGAGTTGTCAATCTGTCGAATGGCAGAGGTAAAACAAAGAATGTTTTATTTGTTTATGGGATGAAGAACAATTTTCTTAGTGTATCTTAGATGTGCGATCAAGTTTATGATGTAATTTTTAAGGCTAAAAATTGTCAAATCAAGTCTACAGGGATGGGTGAAATAGTGGTTGAAGTTGTGAGAAAAAAAAATAATGTGTATGTCTTTAAAGAGAAAACAAAGAGGTGTTATTTATCAAATATTGATGAGAGTTGGTTGTGGTATAGGAGACCTGGACATATGAGTTTTGATCAGATAGTGAAATTGAGAAAGAATAATGTTGTCAAGTATCTACCCAGGCTATCAATTCTAGAGAATATGATTTGCAAGTCCTTTCAGTTAGGAAAGAAAAATCAAGTTCCTTTCATGTCTAAGGAAAGCTCATCATCAAATCCACTTCAACTAATGCACATGGACTTGTGTGGACCATCAAGAACACAATCACTCACAGGTAAATTGTATTTCATTCTTATAATTGATGATTTAACCAAGATGATGTCAGTTGCTTTTCTCATAGAAAAATCTGAATCTTTTGAGAATTTCAAAGATTTCAAAGCTATGGATGAAAATGAAACTAATTAAAAAATAAAGAGCATAAGATCTAATAATGGAGGTGAATTCAATTCAAAAGAGTTTTATGAATCTTGCAAAAATCATGGGATTAAAAGGAAATACACATCAACAAGACTCCACAATAGAATGGTGTAGCAGAAAGAGAAAACATATATGTATAGAAGTTAGCTAGAGCTATGATCGATGGAAGGAAAGTTCAACAGGGGTTGAGGCCATCCACATAGTAGTGGTGATATTCAACAAAGCTCATTTCAAACCAAACAATGACAAAAATCGCTATGAGTTTTGGTATGGTAGACCTGTAATAGTCAAGCATTTTTGAGTTTTTGGTAGCAAGTGTTACATCTAGAGGAATGATGACAAGCTTGGTAGGTTTGATGCAAGGGATGATGAAGGTATTTTTCTTTGATATTTTCAAAACAACAAAGGATATAGATGGTATAATAAGAATACCAATAGGATTGTTGATTGTATTGATGTCATATTGGATGAATATGTTGAATTTGAAGACAAAGAACTAAAAAATATCATCTAGAATGAACTAGTCAACCATAAGGAGGAGGACCATGAGCCACTTTCATAAGAATAAAATGAAGAGCCCTCTAATCCTCAAGCCAAGGATCCTTCTAGGTATGTCAAAAAATATCACCCAGCTGACCAGATTTTTGGTGATTTAAAATAGTTGTTTAGAAAAGAAGGAAGCTACTCCATCGTCTTGCGCAAGAACATGTAGCCTTGTTGTCCGTGGAGGAACCAAAGGATGTTGCACAAGCTAGTCAAGATGAATATTGGTTAAAAACTATGTATGAAGAATTGGACCAAATTGAGCAAAAATAGACGTGGGAGCTTGTTCTAAGGAAATGAAACAAGAATGTCATTGGCACGAAATGGGTCTTCAGGAATAAGTTAAATGATCGTGGAGAAGTGGTAGGAAACATGGCAAGGTTGGCATGCAAAGGTTATGCTCAAATTGAAGGTATGGATTTTTAAGAAACTTTTGCTCCTATTTCTAGATTACAGGCAATCCAAATGTTCTTGTCATTTTCTTGTTTTAAGAAAATCAAAATGTATTAAATGGATATCAAATATTAATTTTTGAATGGATAATTATAGGAAGAAGTTACATAGAACATACAAATGGTTTTTAGCTGAAAAAGAAGCTTGATTATGCTTTCAAGCTTAAGAAGGCCTTGTATGGTCTCAAGTAAGACCCTAGGGCATGGTATTCCAAGTTGGACCACTACCTTCTCAAGTGTGGTTTCAAAAGAGGATCAACTTACAATAATTTATATGTCAAATAAAAGGATGGAAAACTTATAGTAGTGGTTATATATGTTGATGATATTATTTTTTCCAGTGATTCAAATTTGTTAACATGCCAATTTGCAGCAGATATGAAGGTCACGCTTGAGATGTCTATGACTAGAGAACTCTCTTATTTCCTTGGATCACATATTTCCCAAACTCCCAAAATGATCTTTATCTCACAATGTAAATATTTCAAGGAAGTATTGAAGAAGTTTGGCATGGAGGAATGCTCTTTAGTAAGCACACCAATGGTTATAGGTTGCAAACCTGGAAAGACTGATGAATCCCCAAAAGTTTATCATACTTTATATAGATCTATCATTAGAAACCTAGTATATTTGACAACTTCAAGATAGGACCTTATACAGGTCGTTGGTATTCTTGGAAAATTTCAAGTAGCCCCTAAAAAAAACCATCTTCTAGCAACCAAGAGGATTCTCATATATCTCATATCTACAATGGATTATGGATTGTAGTGCCGAAGAGGTAAATAGTTTTCATTATTTGTTTATACTGATGTTGATTATGTAGGTGATGTATATGACCAAAAGAACACTAGGGGTGGTGATTTATTTCTTGGAGAATGTATAGTTTCATGGTTGAGGAAGAAGAAAGCTTCCATTTCTTTATCTACATATGAAGCATACTATATTTTTGCATCTTCTTGTTGCACTCAATTACTATGGATGAAGTAGAACTGCAAGATGTACAAGTACTTTATGATTGACCTATTCCTATTATTAGTGACAATACAAGTTCCATTAACATGTCAAAGAATATTGTTTTCCAGTCCAAAACAAAGCATATTCCAATCAAGTATCATTTCTTGAGAGAGCATGTTTCCAATGATATTGTGAAGCTGGAGTATGTATTTACCAAAGAACAAGTTGCTGATATTTTTACCAAACCTCTCCCAATAGAATAGTTTGATTATTTGAGGAAAATGTTGGGAGTTGTTCCTCTTTATTCTCTCAACAAGCACTTCCTTCAAGAGGAAGAAAGGCAATTAGTATACCTTCAATATATCAAGATGAAGTTGCTAGGTCCATAGGATCAACAAGACAGGGGAAGATTGTTGACAAGGGGAGTAAGGTTGTAGGGGGAACATGTTGCAGTCTTTCCATTGATTTCAAATGGGGATATGTTGTGGTGATAAAACAAAATTAAGAGGTTGATGCAGGAGGATCAGAACACCCTTAATAAAAATTTAAATTCAAAGTTGCGAAAAGGGAAACGTGGACAATCATTGTAAATAGGGGAAAATTCTATTTAAACAGAGCTAAATTGATGGAATTGATAAGTTTCTAGAAGGTTTGATTAAATGTAATTATCTGCCATGCATGCAAATAGAGAGATTAAGGGGTTTGATTGAGTGATTATGAGAGAAACTCATGGATCTTAAATGATTCCTCCCTTTTTAATTGCCTATATAAGAGAGTCTGTGTTGTGTGAAAGATATAGATAGGGTATGCAATGTAGCTGCAGGGAAATTTGTGACTCGGGCCATGAGGGCTTGGCCTATAATCAAGTTCTGTTTATAATTGAAATATGCGTGTCATCTACATTTCATGTGTCTATGTACTATTTATATATACATTCTTTCCTATAAGTTGATAATTTGTGTGTGTGAGTGTAAGGGACAAAGTTCCTATGAACTTCACCTTAGACAAAGTATGGCAGAGATAGATTTGTGCCAAAATGAAAATTCCACTGATAAGAGAACGAGAGATCTTTTCGATTCGAGAACATATCAACAGAGGAGAGTATTCAATCGAAATTGGAGACGATTGAATAGAACAACAAAAACTGTCAGATTAGCCAGATCGACGAATAATAATGACGGAAGAGGAATGGCAGAGATTAACGCCACGTGTTAGCAAAAGGATATAGTGGTCTACAAAGATGGTAAGTGGTATATCGCGTGCTCTCAAAGTTGTAACTGGTATTTTTAAATTCTATGCAATTAACCTTAGTAGTTGACACATAGCACGAGAAAACCACTTTTATCATGCACTCTCGACCTGATATCGGTCATGCACGATTACACGATAGCTATTATATTAAGTGAGATTGATGAATGGTGGAGATCGGCCAAGTGATTTGGTGAGTGGGTGACGCGATAGCCATTGGATTGAAGAATGAGATCGACGGTGGATATTTTGAGCGCCAAAAGTAAAGTGTTAAAATGAATACATCAGTTGTGTGACATGTAGTTGATGGTGATTGGTCAGGTTTGTTGTGAAGTCCACTAATTGAAATGCTTTTGATGTATACATGGGCCCATAACCCACAGGTCCACATGCGAATTATGTAAAGATGCAGTTTTTCTACATCAAAGTGGTATCAGAGTAGAATAAGATTCTACGTGCAATTGAAAGAGGTACAAATATGTTGAGGATTGGTAAGAATATGGTCTTTATATTATTGTATAGGTAGTGGCAAAAGAAAGTGAGAAGATTACAGCAGCCTAAAGCCAGGATTGCTCAAATGGTTCCAAAGAAGAGAGAACCAGAGAGATGCCAAAAGACTAAGCTCAGAGGAGAGAAGCTTGGTGAGGTATCATGTAGTAGGAAGGACTTGTTACTGCAGAGGCTTTTTTGCAGCTCACAGAAATATCATAAAGGAAATTCCACAGAAGATGTGGGTAGAATTTCTAAGGGATGAAGAAGGCATATGACAAGGAGGTCATAAAATTTTTGTACCTCGGGAGTCTGATGCAAGAGCATTGGAACACCCTTAATCAAAATTTAAATTCAAAGCTGGGAAAAGGGAAATGTGGAAAAGCATTGTAAACTGGGGCAAATTCTGTTTGAACAGATCTAAATTAATGGAATTGATAAGTTTCTAGAAGGCTTGATTAAATGTAATTATCTATGATGCATAGAGAGATTTAGGGGTTTGATTGAGCGATTATGGGAGAAACTCATGGATCTTAAACAATTCCTCCCTTTGTGATTTCCCATATAAGAGAGTCTATGTTGTGTGAAAGATATAGATAGGGTATGCAATGTAGCCGCAGGGAAATTTGTGACTCAGGCTGTGAGGCCTTGGCCTATAATCGAGTTCTGTTTATAATTGAAATATGTGTGTCATCTAGATTTTGTGTGTCTTTGTACTATTTATATATACATTCTTTCCTATAAGTTGATAATTTGCGTGTGTCAGTGTAAGGGACGAAGTTCCTATGAACTTTGCCTTAGAAAAAGTATGGCAGAGATAAATTTGTGGTGAAATGAAAATTCCACTAATAAGCGAATGAGAGATCCATTGGATTCTAGAACAGATCAATGGAGGAGAGTATTCAATTGAAACTGGAGTCAATTGAATAACACAACAGAAACCGTTGGATCAGCTAGATCGACAAATAATAATGACGAAAGAGGAATGGCAAAGATTAATACCACGTGTTAGCAGAAGGATGTAGTGGTCTATGAAGATGGTAAGTGGTATATTGCGTGGTCTCAAAGTTGTAACCAGTATTTATAAATTCTACATCATTAACCTTAGTTGTCGACACGTAGCACGAGAAAACCACTTTTCTCACACGTGCTTGATTTGATATTGGTCGTGCACGATTTCACGCGAGATTGTGTGATAGCTATTGGATCGAGCGGGCTTGATCAACAGTGCAAAACAACTAAGCTAGTTGGCAAGCAGGTGACATGATAGCCATTGACTTGATGAGTGAGATCGACGGTGGAGATTTGGAGCACCAAAAGTTAAGTGTTAAAATGAATACGTCAGTTTTGTGACACGCGGTTGATGGTGATTGGTCAGGTTTATTGTGAAGTCCATAATTGAAATGCTTCTGATGTATCCGTGGGCCCATAACCCATAGGTCCATGTGCGAATTATGTAAAGATACAATTTTACTACATCATAAGTCTTAGTGAATTCATGGTGCAAAATAACAAAAAAAAAATACCACAACAACAATAATACAACACAAGGTAAGCGCATCACCAGGGGAGCAACATTCAAAGGAAATATTTGAGACAATCATATTTTATATGTCTTCATGATGATGTTTTATTTGATTAAGGTTTTGCCATCAATTCCAAATGGGGAGAAAGTTAAGAATGTGTTGTCATTGATGGCAAAGGAAACCCATTAATGGCCAGGGAAAAGCAAAGATTCCATTGATGGAAAAGTGGAAAAGAAAGGAAATTGATAGATGAGAGCATGGATGGAGATGAAGCAGAGACTTTGAAAGAATTTCCTATGTAGAAGATGACCTTAAGAGCACAAGGAACCTAAGAATATGGATATAGTTTTGAAAGATATTTCTTGTGATATGTGGAAGTATAAAAATGGCTTCCTAGATAAAAAGTTAGAGCCAATCAAAGCTAGGGATCTCAAAGTCAACATTTATAGAGATAAGTGGATAGAGGACCCTTGGTGAGTGTTATGTTCGATGCATTATCAAAGTTAGAAAAATAGTTAGTGGAGTGACCAAAAAAATATTTAGACAAATGTGGAGCAAACAACGTAGCAACAAAAGGGATTTCTATTGGCCCATTGGTGAGCCCCCATACAACTCATTCCGACAGAATACCCCTAACAGTTTTGTCCGAAACAATTTTTGAGACAAGGTGGGAAACATGGAGAAAGGAGAAGTGGTGTGCCAAGATCCTTAGAAAAATTATAAAGGAATAAAAAAAACGGGTCATGAGAACCATTTCTCTCTCTAGACACATGGAAACAAACAATTGGATGTTGGTGGAGCCCCCTATACAACTCATCCCACAATACCTATACCTACAGTTTTCAAAGAGTGCATAGAGATACTAGTGGGATGATGTCAACCAGGGATGACATAATCCCTATGGATGGGAAGGAGAAATGGCTAGGACCCTTAGAATTTTTATGAAGTAATATGGTGAAAAACCAAGGCTCAATACTTTTCTCTCTCGTCTCTTACAAAAGAACAGGTGGAACTATAGGTGGGTAATGAAGTCAACAATGGCATGGCCCAACTAGAGTGTCACATGTGGAAGGTGTTTTTAGCCTTTTTGGGTGGGAAAAATGAGATATTTATAGGTGACACATGTCACCAATTCATATGCACCAAATGTTCTTGATGACAACATCATGATGCCATCTCATAGGCCAGACCCTGGAAGGTTAGAGAGATGCATGCGAAGGATTAATGGGATGACTTGGTGTCGGGATGATGTGGCCATTTTTAGAGCCAAATCAACCTAGGAATGATAGTGATTGGGAATAGATGTAACAATGGACTCCACAGGGTCACATCATCCCTATGATATGACTTCGAAAGGAAAATAGAATAGCAAAGAGGAAGTAGCGACGTGACGAGGTTGCGGGACACATTGACATTGATATTTTATAGTGGAAACAAATGGAAAATGGATAGGTGGCCCCACAAGACAACACATCCCATAGGCTTGTCCCCAAAGGATAAATATTGATGCAAAGAAGAAAAATCATGATACAGGTACTGAGACATGGAGGCAATATAGTTGGTAGAGGAACGACCAATGGGAGAAGTGGAAAGCTGAACCCACTGGGACAAATCACCCTGCAAGCTAGACCCCAGAGGTAATACAAAGGTGAAAAAAAGTTTATGGACAAGATTTATGGAAAGTAACAAAGAGAGAGAGAGACAAAAATGTTCTTGACAAGTGACGATTCCATCAAGAAATGAAAAGCATGCTCCAACATGTGGTTTTGTTGTGGCTTGAAGGCCAAGAAAAACATAGTTGTTTACAATATAAAATAATCACTTGGGGATTATTGCAAAATTGGGTCTATATTCTTGAATTTTTTCTAGTAGTGGAGCCTTGTCATTTAAAAAAGAACTAAAAGATAAATTAATGGAACAGATGTAGAGTTACAAATATGGAAGCATATTATAAATAGAAATCAATAAGTCTGCAAAGTTATTTTTGAAGCATAAGCGCTTGGGCTTAGATTTATATGGAGGAAGTGTTTTGCAACAATGTTTTACTGAACTTCTCTAGGCACAGGGATGAATGGGTCAACAACTATATATGGTAGTGCTTTGGAATAAACAACATGACAATGTTTTTGAAGGGATGAATGAGTGAGTAACTTGAACTTTGGTAGTTATCCCAAACATAACAACAGAGAACTAAAATATCTAAAATTGGCTGAATATATCAGTGGTAATGTATTTGGAAGCATGGATAATTAAAGAGGAAGTTTTGGCAAAAACACCAAACTTGGAGGGTTGCTAAAAATAGGAGCTTTGCTAAAACTTGTAAAAGGACAAAAAACTAAAATTAGCAATTTAACTCATAGATTGAATTTTAAATAGAAGATCAATTATTGAGAACTTTAAGAGAAAATCCAAAAGTTTGAAATGAATAATACAAAGTAAAAATTAATGACTCATCTATGGATTCAAGTGAAATTAACTAAAAAGCACAAAAGCCAAAATATCAAGACAAATTATTTATAAGTAGAATTGCTTGAGGAATTCAATGAAGACTTTGTGAAAGACTTATGTGTGAAGTGAGGTGCTAGTGTGTTGGTGTGATGGGATTTCATAGTATTCATAGATTGTTGAAGGTGTTTTGGTGAGTATGTGAGGAGACGAATTTAATTGTTTTGTATGGATTTGACATTCATTTCTAGTTTGAAAATGGATGAAAAATGTATCATTTATGTCAAGCAAGTTTTAGCTTTCATATTAGGGGTTGTAGCTCCTTCTAGTAGGTACTGGTAAATATTTTGGGTTGTATCTCCTTCCAGTAGGTGCTGGTAAATATTTGGGGGTTGTATCTCCTTCTAGTTACTAGGCGCTAGTAAATATTTGGAGTTGTAGCTCCATTTACTTGTAGCTGATAAATCAAGGAGCTGTACCTTCCTACTAGTTGTAGCTAAATAATTTGTAACAGCAAGTTGTAACTTTCCTTTTGAGGAAACTGAAGTGTAGTTTGAAGAACTTGTGTGTTCCTTATGTTACTGATATTATTCCTTATCATGCTCATATGCATTAACTGCTAAAGTATTTCTTGGTGTCCTAATATTGTTACAAGTGAAAGAAATTGTTAAAATTCCTAAAAAGTTGATTCGCCCCCCCAATATTTGCCTCGTTTCTAACAATTCTGTGACTAATGTCTCTAAGGCTTCACCATATATCAATTTTAGGAAGAAATATTCATTTCCATGTTTTCTCATAAATTTATTCCTCTATTTTAAATGCATATTCAAAAAAACATAAGAAACCCTTTCTAGCAAACCAATATTTTTTCCTGAATCAATATTTACTTGGCTAGCCTTTCAACATGGATAATTGGGTGAATTCTCCACACACCCCATCAATATTATGATACACCAATTTTCAATAGATTAGAAAGCCCCTTTTCTAGTGAATGGAAATTATGAAGACAAACTATAGCTACATTTTCCAAAAGTAAGAACAAGTCAAGTATGAGGCTTATTTTCACTAATTAAATGAGGGTTTACACAAATTAATACATTTCAGAACAACATGCAACCCTTAGATACACATCTCAGAGATTATAAAAAACACTAGTCAAAACAAAGAGGCATCCAACAATGACATGGTTAACCATCTATAACTATTAGGCAGGTCTACTAATTTACATTAGCATGATAGAAACTTGGTGCCATTGCCAAGCTCTTTGTCAATCCCTAGATATCTATAATGACATGAGTGAGAATTGCTTGCATAGTTTTCAAGATTAAAAGCACTCTTTGAAAGACCCTATGAATCCAAGGACTAGTCACATACTTTGTTTTGATATTATAACTTCTTTTGGCCTAGACAATCTTCAATATGTACCTGCAACCATACTTGGGGAGATCACAAAAGAAGAGTTACAATCAAGTAATGAAAATAAAGCAAGAGACTATATTTACTAAAGAAATCAATAATAGTAAAAGAAGAGAGATAAAGCACATATCTTTTATGAATAACAAAAAATCCCTCTTGATCTTGTACTTGTCAATGTCATTGATTTAGAATTAATTAGGGTTTTCCTTTGTTTCAACAACTCATTCTAAGGCTTTGTCCAAAACCCTAGGCATTTTCTTATCAAGCATTTCTATGTTCACAAACCCTAGACATAAAAACCTTCATTACACATGGAAGAACTCAATCAAGGGTTCAGCCTAAGACCCTAAAATAAATAATGCATAATCCATGATCCATGTTAGGGTTTTGATCACAAACCATAATGTCAAAAACTTAAATATATATTTTGCACCAAGATTAGATTACTCTAGGTTTTGTCCAAAACCCCTAGAAAATCAACCAAACCCTAACTCCTTGTAGGACATATTCCTGAACTTCACACAATCCCATGCTTTATCCAAGTGGTCTAAATCATGTATTATAACATGTTCTTCTTGAACAAGTTGATTATCAAATAAGGATTCTATTCCTCAAAAGGATTTCCAAACATAACACCATTATGCCATAGAGGGATCACATCATTGAGATAGTAGGCATCATTTCATAATGCAATTCAATCTTGATGACATTCATTTTTCTTACAAGAAACTTGGATTAAGTAGTAGAAGATTCTAATATCTGATATTTTTACAATGTTCCTCAAGGATTCCATATCAATTACTTCGGTTTTGCATTTGCCCATATCACAAAACTTCAGATTGTTTTCACATTCTACTCACTTTATATTTTACCACAGATTTTGTAATTTGAAATTGTGTCAAGAGGAAATTTTGTAACATCATAAACTTCACTCTTCGGTATTTTTCAATGAGTTTTCTTCATGCTTCTTCTAATCAAACCAAATCTCTAATACCATGTTGGAATTTCTGTCTCCATTTGTAAGGTGTGATTTGGAAGAGCTCTAAATCTTGGGAATAAAATTTCTCTATTCATTGCCTAAGATATTTTGGAATGGTTATGCTTCCTTGTTGAATATGTAGTAGATGTTTTTGGTGCATATTAGTGATTTTATTATGGATTTTATATTGTCAAAGTTTACCGAGGTAACAATGGGTAGTTGTTCAAAGTTAATTTGGGATATCAAAACTTGTGCTTCACAACTTTTACACCAAGTGAAAGCCTAGGAGGAAACACCTTAAAACTTCTAAGGCTTTCTTTCAAATATATTATTGAGGTTTCTAGTATTTTTTAAATACATTTTATTGAGAGGTAGTAGGTAATTGAAATCTATAAAAGGAGGTGACTCTTCTCACTTGAAAGGTAGAAGTTCAAGAGGAGGAAATACCCTCTATGAGGAAAATTCCATCATCATTTTTTAGGTGAAAGGGAATAAATGCATTTTGGTGATTTTACTTAATCACGACTTCTTTTTTTATAAATCACGTTGAAGTTTGGGTTGCCAAATTGAATATGTTGGTCTGTCCCTAATTCTAAGGTTATATGCACATTATCTATGGTTTTTTTGTACATGGAGAAGGGATTTTAAGAAAAGTGTTTCATGTCTCTTTATCTCTTGAAGTAAAAAAATATCATAACAAACAAATGATTGCATCTTGTTCTATTTCTGAAGATTGTTTGTTGCTCTCTTTTACATTAATTTTTGCACAAAATAATAGTTGGAATATAATTGAAATAATAGTTTCCATATAATTAGAGGTGAAATAACATCTTTATAACCTTTTCATTCAACTTTATGTATTATTGTGGTTGAATTAATTGGTAAGGTTTATTTCTATGCATCTTCGTTGATTTCTCCATTATACTTCAATATTCTTCATCAAATTATGTTCCTGACACCATTTTCCTAAAGGTTGACAAAAATGGAGTTTTGATTTTCTTTCATTTTATTATCTAAAAAACCAAAAATAACTCAATTCACATTAGAAATTACAACCAAGCAGAATATACAATTACAAGAGAATATAATCAAGAAGGTATTTATCTATTAAGAGCATGATGTCAATCCTATGATTCTATGATTTTTTATTTTTACATAGAAAACAATTAGCTACGGTTTATAAGGTATTCTAAATCAAATCCTTGCTAGGGTTCATAAACCTTAGGTTCTTCATTTGCAAATTCTTAATGCAAACCCTAGAAACCATGTATACTCTTTTCAAATTTTGTATGCTAAAGGGTTTGTCGCAAAACCTTAGAGCCATCACTTATATTCATGAAATTTCAAATGTATGCAAGAGAATGCTATGTATCTCTTCATCATGTATTGAAAATTTTGAAGAGACATAAGAGAAAAGTATATGTACATTTCTCAAACTTTACCTTATTCAGATACTCTTTAATGTTTTAGGTACTAAGGATGCTTCAATTTTTACTGAAATTATTTTGAGATAATAAGTTGATTTTACTGATTTAGTGGATCCCTTTATATGTCCCTCAATTAGATTTTTATGTTGATACATTTTCTTTAAAAAAAGTTAAAATATTTCATTGCTCTAATTATATTATTATGTGGTAGGTTGTTGTAGAAATTAATGTGTAGATTCTAAACTACACATGAAATTTTCTAAATCACAAGACTAGAAGCTACTCTACTAATCTGCAGAAGAAAATTCATGAACAAGAACGGAAATTATTAAAATGCATCAATATTTAACACGTGTACACAGATATTTATCTAGGGGAAAGAGACTTCTAAAAACCCCTTAATATTTGTATTGCATTAATAAAAAATAATGAATGAATACAATATGCTCTATTCAAGCTTGATCTCAACCTGCACCTGTATCTTCTATCCTTTGATTGAATGACTAAACTTGGCCAATACTTAGCCAAAATTTTGAGCCTCCAAGCCCCTATTTCCTTGGTTTGTTTGATGAGGAATTAACCCCTATTGATTAGGGAAATTTCTCATTGAGAATTGTGCAATTCCTTTAGGTCAATTCTTTCATTGCATCCACCACTAGTACAATTTGAACTAGTTTACAATTGACAATACATTGCCTTTGAACTCCAATCTCAACTGTGTAACTCAAATTCTATGCATGCATGAGCTAGTTTAGGTTATTTGATCAGTTAACTAGATGATCAACTAATGTGAAAAATTTTACACATCCTTGTCACTAAATGGGATAAATGTTACAAACCCTTAACTTGACCTCCACTAGTTCTACTAATAGTGAGAACTAGTTACAATGACAACAAATCAAATTAACTGAAATATATTGCTACAAATTAACAATCAAACTTGTAGAACTGAACTCAAGTGTATCCAACTCAAATTTGCTAATTTACCTGAGTGACAAGAGCCATGTCACCTCAATTAACTACCTCCAAGTATTCTGCTGAAATTGAAATTGAAATTTTCTCCTAATTTAATCAAGGGAAAATTAAATTAGGAATTTCTTGCTGTATTTTCAACAGTCCCTCTTAGCAATAAAGGGATTCACATATACCTTGATCTAGTACCTTTGGAATATAATTCATGCAACACTTCTCTATGTTGCTTCTACTACTACAACATATCCATCTAAGAAGCATAACAAAAAAACCAAACTTAATCAACTATTTTTGCAACTGTCTATTGGGAAATTTGTGCTTCTGTTGACTCTGCTACTGAGCCTCCTTCTCTATTGTCTTCTACACTCCTCAGTGTTTGACTGACACTGATCCTCCTACTAATAAATATTGTGGGCCCCCATAGAAAGGTAATGATCGATGAGAGAAGTACACCTCAATGGACCCTACCAAAATTTTTGCATTCTTGGAATGGGGATTTACATCGCCCCACCTCACACTTGGAGGTATGGTTGAATGTTCTCCATCTTCCCACTTGGATTGAACTCTCCCCTTGTTGGAGGTCTCTAGTTGAGTATATGTCTCCTCTCTACCTCTTGTCTACTTCTCCATTTGTGGTTACTGCACAACTTCCTGAGGTTGCTCATAAGGCTGCATGTTGAGAGGTCTAACATGCTACCTCTCAATCTTCAAATCTCTAGTCTTTTACCTACCTCAAGTGAATACAGGTTCTTGACAGGAACCCTGATCTACTTCACCTGTCCCATGGCGATATGTCTCAACAAACATTCTCTTTGTTGAATATAACATCGTAGCCACAGTCTTCCAAATCTAAAATGGAGACAAGATTCTTCTTTACACCTAAAACAACCATCACATCCTTGAGTCTAAGAGGGGAGACTACCTCCCTATAAAAGGCGACAGTACCGATCTTGATTGCATTGTACCTTTTGTTGTCTCCAAACTCAATGTTCATTTGGAGATATTTCTCCTCCAAGACACTAAAAAATTATTTGTTCCATGTCATGTGGAACAAGGCACCACTATCTAGGTACCACATGCTCCCCATCACTGTGATTTCCATGCATGTGATGAGAGTGAATTCAAGCTCAAATTGTGAATCTAAAGCTTCACCTTCTGCTGCTACTGCAGGTTCCTTCTTGCTTGCATTTTTCTGTGGACATTTCATGGCATAGTGCTTGAATTCATGACACTGAAAGCACTTGATTTTGGATAAGTCTTTCTTCTTTCCCTCTTGGATGGAATGAGCCTCACCTTGGGACTTCTTCCCCTATGCCTTCTTTCCATTGTTGGCTAATGAAAAATCCTCTTCCTCTTCTTTGCATGAGGTCCCTTCTCTGTTGCTTCACCTTATTTCTTCCTCCTCTATTTTAGACCATAACAACTCCAAACTCGGTATTTTCTCTCTACCAATTTATCGAACCTTGATAACTATGCTAGCTCTTGGGAAGGCCCAAGAGGGTTAGAGCTACCAGATCTTCTTCAGGGACAATAATACCAACCCCACCAAGTTCATCATGACACTGTGTAAACCTGCTGAGGTATCACAAAATTGTTTCATTCTTTTGCATGTTAATACTTTAAAGCTTGTCCTTGAGTGCTAGCTTCATGTGGTAACTATTGTTCTCAAACAACTTGGTCAGTTTTTTCCACATTGTGAAAAAACGTATCTATCCCATGGACATTCGAGACAATATTATCCCAAACTCCCTCCAATATGATCCTCCTCGCTTTAGCCACATCCTTCTTCCACTGAGCAAGACTTTGGACACTAGATGTCGAGGTTTTTTTACATATACCTTGATGTATTTAAGAGCCCATAATCATCCAATATTACCTCCATTCAGATTTTCCGTGTGACAAATTTGTGGTTCCTTCCAAAGCATACTCAAGCCTGAGTCATTGAAAGCCATCTTCTTAGTCTTGGAGAAAACTTGTAAAGTTGGTCTTCAAATTTGAACCGCCTGTAATGAAAAATTCAAAATATCTTCTCTACTATGAATTTAGCTCTGATACCATGTAGAAATTAATGTATATATTCTAAACTGCTCATGAAATTTTCTAAATCACAAGACTAGAAGCTACTCTAATAATCAACAGAAGAAAATTCATGATTGAGAACACAAATCATTAAAATGCATCAATATTAATAAACATACACAGAGATTTATATAGGGGAAATAAACTAATCAAAATCCCTTATTATCTGTATTGCATTAATCAAAGAATTTGGATGAAGACAATATTGCTCAAGATTGATCTCAACCTGCACCTGTGTCTTCTATCCTCTTCTTGATTGACTGACCTTGGTCAATATTTAGCCAAAATTTTTAGCCTCCAAGCCCCTATTTCCTTGTGCTATTTGATGAGGAATTGGCCTTTATTAATTAGGGAAATTTCTCATTGATAATTTCATAATTCCTTTAGCTCAATCCTTTCGCTGCATGCACCACCTGTACAACTTGAACTAGTTTACAACTGATAGTACACTTCCCTTGAACTCCAATCTCAACTGGCTAACTCGAATTCTCTACATGCATGAGTTAATTTAGGTTGATTGATCAATTAACTGGATGAACACTCAATATGAAAAAAGTTACACACCCTTGTCACTCAGTGTGAAAACAGCTACACACCTTTAACTTGACCTCCACTAGTTATAGTAATAATGAGAACTAGTTAGACTGACAATAACTCAAATTAACTGAAATAGATTGCTACAAATTAGCAATCAAACATGTAGAGCTGAAATCAAGTGTCTCCAACTCGAATTTACTGAGTTAACTAAGTGAGAAGAGCCATGTCACCTTAGTTAACTACCTCCAAGTATTATGTTGAAATTGAAATTGAAATTTCTCCTAATTTAATCAAGGGAAAATTAAATTAGGAGTTTATTGCTGCATTTTCAAAAATTGATTTGTATGGAAAATTACCTCCAAAATAAAAAGTAAACAAATAAAAATTTATCTTTACATTTAATATGAAATTTTGATTATTTATTTATATAATTGAAATAATATCTTTTCCTTTGTTGAAATATTTAGTCTGAGGACCATGACGATGCTATTCTTGATGAGGATGACTTGTTGTTATCCCCTAACCTTGAGGTGATAATGAGAAAGCGTGTAAAAAAAAGAACAAAAAAATTATGGAGATGATTTGCAATAGGGATGGAAATCCTGTGACCAAGGCTAGGATCGATAAATTAAGAAAATAAATTCAATCATTCAAAACTATACAAGGTAATAACCATATTTTGAAGTGATTTTTTTTTAATATTTTTTTTATAATTTTAATTTTGAAACTTTGTTTTTTAACTTTCACATTATTTATTCGAAATGGTATTTTATTTCTTATGTAGATTTATTTTGGGGGACTTTATCCCCTATAGCAGTTAGTTGATCCTCAACTTGGTGTTCGCACTAGTTGAATTGAAAAGACATGACATGAGCGTCTAACCAACACTATGACCCAAGTGGATATTGGTGACCAACTTCCTATTCCACTTGGATCCATAACATTTTTTCTTTTAGTTTCCTTAGTTGCATCATAATTTACTAGTTTTGACAGTTTTTCGGGTTCTGAACTTCTGGAGACGTTTTGAGGCCCTAAATGGATTTTTTTTTTCAAAAATGGGCAAAACCATGGACTATGATGGGTGTTCACAATAAAAATTTGTAGTCCTCAGGTATATATTTTTATCAAGGTATCGTACATGTCAAATGGAGATTGTGTGCCAAAGTTACGAGCCCAGGAAGTTGATGTACCAATTTACCCCAACGGGGCCCACAAAATTTTGGCGCTTCATCTCCTACGGTTAGGATTTGGGATGTTTATGGTTTTCTATTATTTCTAAATAATAAATAGGCTTCCACGTCTCATTGTAACACAACTCAGAAGGTCTATAGCCACACAAAACTCCTCAGAGATAAACTACCATCACCCAAGCTAGTCTATTTCCATTTTGCATTGTAAACAATTTTTAGTACTTTTTTATTAATGAATTGAAGTTTTGTTTTCAATGTATCTATGTGTTTTTTTTATATTTGTATTTCATTTCATTCCTTCATTGATCAGTGTTATTAGATCATTATTCTCTTTCTCTATTTTTCTATGCATGTCCCTAACAAGGTCGGTGTATAAGAAATTAGGGCTTGAATTGGTCGAACCTTTGCAAGATCGACCTTGCCAACCCCAATGACCTCCCATGGTGGAAGAAAAGAAAGAAAAGGGAAAAAAATATCCTTTCAAAATGTTTCTTTAATAATCCCTTAAGTGACAAAAGAACGAGACGACGAAATTCTTTCCCTAGATCCTTTAGCAGATGCCCATAAGCGATGCTTCTTAATCCAAAAACCACCTTAGAGGTGCCACTCCCTTTAAGGTACAAGTAAACTTTTAAATTCCCATATTTGAAGGCTAGATAGATGTCGATGTCATATATAAATAACTAAATTTGTTGGAAGGATACGTTTTTAGTTTATGATTTTTCCAATAGGGAAAATATCACTTTTTCACTCCTCAAAGCTGCCCCCCACATCAAGGACTAGAGGGAAACCTACTGTGAGCAGAGGGATGAGAGGGAACCCTCATTATTTTCAGCTACACCCACTTGCAATTATTTTAGAGATGCCATCAAGGAATCATATTACCTTGTCGGGAGATATGAAGATAAGTACAAAAAATGGACCATATTGCGGTAGGGAAGGGACAAGACATGTCAGAGTTCACAAATATCTTTCATACCCTTCACATGAAGTTGGGTATTAAGGATTTGAGCAGCATCTATTACTTCAGTATCGTGATTATCTGGACAAATACATCCAGGATGAGATGGAGTTCTTAGACATCTCCTCACTTGGCACTGCATACCAATACACTACTAATATCGAGAAAAAATTTACACGAAAGAAGTGAGAATTTGGATCTATGAATTTGAAGCAAGGAAAAGGTGCCCCCAAACCTTAGAAAAAAGGACAAAGCTAAGGCGGGTTGACCTAGGACAAAGCATCGAATCCACCAACAAAAAATGGCACCACGAAGATGAAGAAGGACATATGGAAGTGTTGTGAGTTCCATGAGAGCCCCACTCACAACATAAGTGAGTGTTACACCAAGCAGTCATTGGTGCCCACGCTGAAGGATTCATAATTAGATGCATGTTTCAACTTTGAGTTAGACCCCAACAAGGGGAATGGCAAAAGGAAGTAGATTATTGATGCAGATCCCAACACCACCGTTGCCAAGACAAAGGTGTAGAATATCGAGCTTGAAGACCCAAAGGAAGGGAAGCATCTCTTCCATTCATAGATGTGGGTGAAGGGGTCTATGTTACAATTCATTAGTAATAAAAAGAGCCAAAATAATATCATTTGAGAAGAGGTTGTTAAGTAGCTAGGCCTACCAACCACACCACAACTGCATCCATATGCCATCAGGTGCCTCCACCAAGGAAGAGATCTTCACGTCATCCAATAGTGTCATCTTCCCTACAAAATCAAACCCTTCACGGATGAGGTACTCTGTGACATTTCTCATATTGAAGTTTTTGATGTATTATTTGTTGGCATTATGGCTAATATCTGATTCTTGATGGTTCCCTGCTTCATAAATATGTCTTTGATGTTAACATCACTATAATATGATGATTTTGGACCTAATGTAGATATCAAGAATATTAGTACTATGTTAAAAAGGATATGGAAAGAGAAATGGTAGTTTAGTTACAAATGGATGAAAAATGTAAAATTAAAAAGTATACACAGTTCCTATGAAGTGTGTTCTGTACATATGTAGTTCTTATGAGAAAAAATCACATATGTAATCAAAACCATGGAAATATGGATACTACAGGTCCTGTTGATGGTGCTAGACCCACCAACATGTCAGGGGATCTCCCCGGTAAGAAGTTCCAGTTAGACCTCAGACCGTTTGGGGTAGGAGTCTTAGAAATGGGTCATATGGTAATGCCTTGACTGCAATTTCGCACAGAGACAAGTAAGATAACTCTGTTGGTAGCAAGGGTGTGACAACTACAGTGAGCCAAGGAAGGTGGATGAGAGGTTCTAACACACGGGGGTTGAGATGAGTGTGCCCCTTGGAAACCTGTGATAGCATGTAGTTAAGAAGGGAACACACGAGCAAAGATACATCACAACATGGAAGGCAAGTTAGCAAGAAATCGAAAGTGATGGTTAAACCAACAACACATTTTAGAAAGATTCATACATACATACACAGATAGTTATACATGCATGCATAAGTAAATAGATACATATGTCATTTTGAGTAAACCAGATAGCATAGAATACAATACAACATATGAATCAAACATGCTGGATCTTGTTATATTAAGAAGTGTAAGTTTCAATCATACAATACATCCATTTCCAACCACTAGTTCTGATAGCGGAATGTTATAGCCACAACTACCTGCTCCTCCAAAGAGATGTACTAGCTCTGCATAGTGGAGAAGCCAAGGCTCATTACAATACTATCCAAGCTCTCTCAAAAATAGTCTTATCAGAAGCTTGGATGATCAAAGCCTGTACAATGAGTTATGAGGAACTATTTATAGCAAAGGGTGGGGTGGCCCTTGACATTCCCCTTCATGATATTTCAACTACCCTTATGACTCTTCATCTACTCTATGGTTGTTACATCCAACTATCACAACTTGACTTACACTTGACAAGACATTACATTACAATTCACATGTACCCATGTGAGAGAAATGGCTTAAGAAAGCTATGCTAAACATCAGTATGACTTAGAAAACCATGGAAGTCCAACTCCTCAACATCCTTGCACTGATCAATAGTAACGTATTGATGACAAGATCGGTAGTCCGCAATGGTGTCTGTGTGCTCCAAGGTAACATATTTCTGGAACTTGACTCTTGCCTCCATAATATTTTGGTACACTACTCGAGCTCCTTTGTCCAACTCGTTTGTAAGCATGTGCATCATTGTCTTCAATGTGGCTGAACTAAAAACATACTTGTGCATGATGTCTTCATTGATGGGCAAGTTTGGGCTAGTGGCAATGTGCACCAACTTATTGAAGTACGAGTCAAGCTCTAGTCGGACCTGTGCCTTTGTCTTCCCCTAGGCAAGAGTCCCAATAGATGGGATCGCATGTGCACACACCACAACATCCATAATCTTGAATACACATGCATGGGAAGCCTATATACTAGTGATGAGTTGTGGTAGCTCTTCATAGTTCCAGATCTGAATCTGGATATGTGCCTTTAGCTCGACTGCACTACCCTTCATCATATTAGGAAAGTGAAGCAGGGCTCCCTTGTATATCATCGTCCATGTTTGCATGTAGTCAAAAACAACATGCAAGTTCGTCAAGACACATGCTCTTCTAGCACAACATTGCTGCCATCCATTACGATGGACAACCACCTTATGAACGGTACCAAACTTGGAGTACAACACTCGCATAACTATGTCAAGGGACAACACTTAAGCTAGTGGCCTCGGCATACACTTTGGTTGCATCGGCCAAGGCTAGTGGATGTTTGCACACGTCAGACACGATCACTCGTTCCTCAACATATGCAAGAGATGTATGATCATCCAGAGTCGACACTCTATGAGACTACAAAACTCTATGGTGAGACTCGTCTAATGAGATGTTGTGCATCTCTCCTTCCGACTAACCTCCAAGGATCTCAATGCCTCCCTGGTCACTTTAGACTTGCTCATCATCAGGATGTGGTGAAGTAGGTAAGTCAAGCTCTTGGTGGTGAGGCATAAGGTCAATGTCTTGTTTTGATTCTTGTTGCTCCATATCTGTATCCTACTGTTGAAGTGCTTGCTCTACCTCATGAGCGAAGTCATTCTCCTACGATGGTTCACCCTATCTGCTTGATGCTAGCTATTCTGATGAAACCACTACATGTATGAGATTTGTTTCATCTGTTTACACATGTTTTGCCCCCTCTTGTACCTATTGTTGTTGGGCTTTCCTCTCCTGTCTGTGTAGCTCTTGTTCCTACCAGAGTTTCTCCTTTAGCTCATACAACTCCTTCTCTGTTTCCTCCATTCTTCTCTTTTCCTTCTGCCTTTTTACAATTCACTTGTCGCGTCATTGCCTCTTCACATCTATAGCTAAAGATGTTTTATCCACAAGTGGATCTACTCAGAACTTGTAGCTTTGCTCTTCCTCCATGCGATCGACAATCTTCTTCTTTCCCTTGTCATGCACTAGTATGCTTGCCCCTACTGCTGCTGCTACTAGTGCTAGTGCTATCTGGGATGCTGCTTCATGTTGCTTCGCTAACCACTCCATAATGAAGTTGACCTGTTCATTGGATTTGGAGAAACTATAGAAATATCTCCATGGGTCCTCCTCATCCCAATGAAATTCCTTGTGGATCTAGTTGAACTTTACTCTCATGAAGTGATCTTTCATAATACAATGTGGGTCATACATATTTTAACTTCAGAGGTTGAATAGATACTTCTTCATCTATTCTTCTTCGACATCCACTTGCTTGAAACTATAGATCTAATATAACTAAATCCACAATGGAAGAACCGGCAAAGGTGATTCTTCTTCTGGTACAGTCTAGCTGTCAATCCTGCTGAGATGTGATACGCTACTTCCTGCATGATGAGTATGTCCAAGGTAAACTTCAATAGAAAATGCATAGGCTTCTCCGTGCTGAAAATTCATGTGAAGGTGCTAGACGGTGAGGCATACCAATTAGTAATGTCTATCAATGCCTCCATTGCTGCCTCAACATGCAGGGTGGCTCCTATTCGAATATCATCTTGTAAACTGGGGTGACAAAATGATCAAACTGCCATGTGATATCTCATCTGAAGCTGCATTCGGAGAAAAACTTACAATATGTGTTCACAACAGTCTCTGCTAGTGACCATGCCCACTCCAAGCCTGAGAACTCCTGTCAGGCACAGATTGCATCTCAAATGAAGGTGGACATGTGGATCTCTACTTGCATACCTTCGAGTGACTGTCAAGCCTTCGTTACCTGTTCCTTCAACTGATGAGCCAACATGCCAGACCAGTTACGTGGTTTTCCCTCTCTGGATAGTTTGTCTAGTGTGATCACCCAACTCTGTGGGAATATTTCCGTACATTCTTGGCCATACAGTCGACATGCAAACATGACCAATATTGATATGCTTCCATAGTATCTTTGACATGTGGATTTGGTTGGGTGTCATTCTAAATCTAGCTGACTCCTTTACCCAGTTCTTAAGAATCTATTTGGAGTTGGCACTACTGCTGGGTAAACTAAAGGGAGTCCCCATGATAGTCACGAGATCTTACATTTGATACATATCATCATAATCCTATTCCCAAAAGGTTGCAAGCTTCATCCCACTAACACTGCTCAAATTCATTGTCTTGGGATCAGTGTGCAAGATGATCCAATGTATCATGCCCATGCATGGGAACACAAGGTATTTGCATGCAACCTGATACAAGTCGGACTTGTGAATGTTCACATACACCTGGTAGTCTTTGAGGTCTTCCCTAAAAGTGCCTGCAAATGCTTCATTGACCTCTTGCCATTTCAACTTGATGTCCTTGTCTAGAAACAACTTGGTATCTTCATAGATTGACATACATGCAAACACATATTCAACTACTGCTCCAATTGCACTTCCATCAATATCGATTGATCCTACTCCCATGGAGACCATTGATCCTATACTACTAAGAGGCAGATGAACACCTGAAATATCTGGAGACAAATCAACATGCATGGTAGGAAAACGTCAGCAAAAACCAAAGCAAATTCAGGGAATGACATAACACATACCTAGGGAAAGATAGGCAAATATTACACAATTTCTTCTGAGAGGTTGGGTGAATGGCTGCCAGAACTATGCAAAAGGAAGTTTGGGCTCTCTGAGAGGCAAGTCTAGCTGCTGGATTTTCATAATGCACAATCTAGGTCGACTGCTGATTGCTAGGATTGCACAATGCACAATTCCAGCTGGTAATGACTGTAGGCTCAAGAACTATATTGCACAATTTTCCCGGCTAGCAGTCATTATCCCTCATAAATGTGCAAAGAATTCCCGAAGGACAGTTCCTGGGCAGAAATGCACATTTCTAGGGAGGAAGATAGAGCCTTCCTTCCCCAAATTGTGCAATGTTGTCTTGGTGAGGCAGAGTCTGGGCCAGGGCTGGCTAGACGTGCCGATGGGCAACTAAAAGAAAATGTGAAATTGAATGCATGATGATACTAAGTGAAATAAAAAATGATTGATCATGCATACAAAGATCAAATGAAAGATTCAGTAAACAGATCAATATGCATGTGGGTGAAGAGAGTCACCAAATCAACAATTGTTCGTGCAAAACAGTTTCATTCATGAGACAACAATGAGATAGAAATGAAAACTGAGATAGTGCTGATATAAGCTAGTATACATGTAAATGACAAGAAGAATTCAAATAAATCAAGCAAACAACACTCACACAAGTGAAAACACAAAAAGTGGCAGAAATGCTGAAAAAGACAAGTTGAGACCTCTTACTCGTGAATAGCTAAGCCAGATGTGTCGAAGAGTCTTGGATGTGTTGTGGGATGTCAGAGCTCCAAGATTGATGTGAAAGAATGAGCTTTGATGTGTCAAATAAATAAGTTTGAGCTCATGACACGTATGCCACAAATCTAGGAAAAAATGATACTTGGATGAAAGGTTCTAAAATGATTTTGCATGTAATGTCTAGCTACTAAAAATAGCTCCCTGAATCATGGGATGGTTTTTGCATGCTACCTTTTTCTATTCCGTGAAAAATCAAGTCATGCATGCAAGTGAATTTACCTTGGTCCCGAGTGGAACTAGTCAACCCAACTGCTCATGCATGAGGCTGCTCAACTACTAGGAGAAAATGCACATTTCTGGATGGGAAGTCTGATGGTTGCCTAGGAGATTTGCACAATTTTTGGGTAGAGTAGCTAACTGCTTCCTAGGATTGCACAATTCTTGGGCTAAGAAAGCCTGTTGGGAAGGATTGTGCAGTTTCCTGGGTGAGGCCTGATTGGTAGGATTGTGCAGTTTCCTGGGTGAGGCCTGATTGGTAGGATTGCGCAATTCTGGAGCCCAACATGCTACTAGATAGAATTGTGCAATTTCTGGAGGGAAGGTTGGTTAGCCTCTAGAATTGTGCAATTTCTTGTGGGAGTTGCTCAGCCTATAGCTGGACCAAGTCTAGGTGATCATCCTATGAGGGGAATACATCAAGCATTGATCAACAGGTTGTCTTTGTGCAAAGAAAGCATTGAAGCTTGTGTATTCGACAAAGCAAGACAAGGTGCTGTGAAAGGTTGGTAGGGAGGCTCCAAAACGAAGCTAAGGCAAAATTTTGGAGGGTCTTTGTAGCCACTACAACACTTGGTGACACAATGGTAGAACTCCAGCTCTCTAAATGGACCTTGTTCATGAAAAGAAAGTCTGACACCTCTGGAAGTATTGTTCAGTTCTTAGTTCATCTTGGTTTCACACTAGCTTGATTGTAAGATGTAACATCTGCCAAGCTCTTGGTTGATTGACACACATTCCAAGCCAAGGAAACATAGTTGTTTTGATTGATGTGAGGGGTATATTGGTGCACAAGTAGTGTAGTCATCAGAGTCTTAGTTTCATCTCTAGTGTTGCTTCACTGCCAGCAGGCCTAGACAGTACCCCGACGGAGTCACATAGGACAACAAGCATGTCTCTACTACCAGCAAGCTTGGTCAGTACTCCAATGGAGTTACTTGCATCACCTCTCTATGTAGGAAGCCTTTCTATTCTTTCGCCTTATTGATTTTCATTTTTTCAAAAATTTTTCACTCTTCATTTTTTTCATAACTATGCATAACACTTATTCATTTCAGAGGTGGAAGAGGGATTCCGACTTATTGAGATCCGAAGAGGTTGTTCCAGTAGAGAAGTAGTTTATTATACCTCTAACGTTCTTGTTAAGGTTTTTCCCCTCACCTTACTCTACTTTATTGAGTTGACAAGGGTTAACCCAAAAACAACCGACTAGAGTAGGTGACGCTAGTTAGTGTGCAAGCATTGTGTTTTCAACAAGGTTCACTTCCAACAATACCTATTTTGCTTCGACGTATCATGGACCAAAAATAACAAGTTCTTCATATAGAGGCAAGATGACAAATAACCAAGTAGTGATAGCTACACAAGGCCTCCTATACTTTGCCCAACTTGTTTCAAGAGTCATACATGATTTCAGGTGAAACTAGTTTACGAACAAAACAAGCAAGATAACAAACAACAAAGCAATGTAGAAGCAGAAGAAAAAGTGAAAGCAAAGCTAGTAAGCAAACAAACAAACCAATAAAGAAAGTAAGCAAACAAGCATGAAAGCAAAATGACTAAAAGCAAACACTAATCCCACTGCTAAACTAACGATGCATGGGCCTGATCATGTGAAGTGATATTTCCAATGCAACCACTGGCACATTGGTTGACGCATTTTGGTGAAGGCTTGGTCCATGAGCAAACTAGTTATGCAAACCAGCAAGCAAGGAATATATAACAAT
This sequence comes from Pinus taeda, assembly GCA_000404065.3. NCBI lineage: Eukaryota > Viridiplantae > Streptophyta > Pinopsida > Pinales > Pinaceae > Pinus > Pinus taeda. The sequence goes on from APFE031132517.1 coordinate 262,185, forward strand.
GAATACAACCACAATTAGTGCTTCATGGTGCCCATGGGACATAACCAAGTGTAAGTGTATGAAGAGCAGTTCGTGGACTTTCCATGGTGCTGTGTGACACTGTGTGCAATTTTGAAGCATATGCACACTCTTAACTATGACATGCAAGCAAACAAAAGAAACAAAGACAACTTGTGTTGTGCACGTGTGCTTGCAATGTAAGATTCCTCCAATGCATGAGTGATAGGATCATTTAGTTCGAGTGGAGGAAGTGTCATCTGTTTGTGAGATTAATCTTCAATGCATACATATGAGTGAGAAGGAGCGTTGGGTGATTGAACAGTTTCCTTATCGGAAGCAAAACTAACCCCAAGAGAGAGAGGGAATGACATAACCATCATCTCAGGTTGAAATGCCTTGATAGTCTTGGGTGTTTCAACTTCATCATCAGATAGATAATCATAAATCGGTGGCTTAGAAAAATCAACCATGATAGAAACATGATCGTGATAGAATATGGGAGTAAATGGATCATGACAACCATGATCAGAAAAATCAATGATTTCATTAGCATCCTCACAATCTAATGAATCATATAGAGGGGTAGATGAAAAGTGGACAAAGTCACCCTCCTTGCTTCCATAAAAGGAAGATGAAAGAACAAGTGGATTTTCAATGAATAACCCATCTTCTCCATTGTCAAATGATGGACTGACATCCAGTGTGTCCTGCAAGTGATCAACAATGGGTACATCCATGAATGAAGATACACATGTGAAATCTTGGATGGCAGGTTCACCAAAGATGTTAGGAAAGAATGGAGGAGGCTCAGACGGAAGGGATTCATCCTTCTCAAGTGTTGATGTTCAAGCTCCCACTCATATTCTTTGTAATTGAAAGGGCATGTTGTTTGTGCAACACCAACTCTGTTAGTGGCTTATACCTCATTCACAACAAGTGTAGAGTTTGGAATGGAAGAACACAAGACAATATCATCTAGAGGAATAGTCGAGTACAGAGACGAAGGTTGTGGAACAAAATGCATATGATAACTCGATGGGCTCACAACCAAATCTACATGAAAATTAAGCGAAGTGATGTTGGGAGGATGTGACAGCTAAATAGTTGTGTGAGCACGATCCTCAACATCACACTATAGTGGTGGAGTTGTTTGATGAGGGGATGGTGGACAATCACTTGTGACAATGATCACATCCATCTAGGATGGCGCAGCTCCATCAATGAAGAATGCTAAGCGAGGCTTGATTTCAAACTTCTTCTTGGGATGAGCAGATTTCTTAACACAATACTCTAATTGGTCCCAAAGATAGAAAAATTTCATTTGGCTCTTCAGAGCTTGAAACTACAAGTCACGGAAGCACTGCCAAAAACCCATAGTCAATTCATGCAGAGCCTTCCATTGTTGTAATAGTTTTTGGTCAAGATGGTTTGGATAAAAATGATGGAAAGTGTCTTCAATGAGATCATAGAAGTGCTCAAGTGATTGCATGCTATAAGCCAGTAGGCTTCACAACCACTAATATGGGGATTCACGAAGTGTTTATGCAAGTAGGAAGATGGCCTGTTCGTCAGAACACCCATCTTCCTCATGAAGCATGGAAAGAAAATCATGTAAGAACTTAGGCCAGGCCACTTCGCCTTCACCATCATACATGTAAGTGGGTAAGTGATCGAAGAACTCCCTCATGATGGTGACATATTCATGCTTTAAAAAACATAACGGAGGGAGAAGAGTGAAAGAATCGATGATAGTTATGCAAAGGTTCAAAATAGGATGAGAGTACACAACTTGTCATCAAGCCCTCCTTCTAGTGCCAGAGATGTTAACGGTGTTGGACCGGCCAACATGTCATGGGATCTCCTTGGTAAGAAGTCCCAATTAGACCTCAGACCTTTTGGTGTAGGAGTCCCAACAGTGGGTCGTATGGTAATTCCTTGACCGTGATTTCACATAGTGACAAGTAAGCTAACTCTATTGGTAGCAAGGGTGTGACAACTACAACGAGCCAAGGAATGTGCATGAGAGGTTCTAACACATGGGGGTTGAGATGAATGCATCCGTTGGAAACCTATGATAGCACGTAGTTAAGAAGGGGACACATGAGCAAAGATACATCACAACATGGAAGGAAATTTAGAAAGCAATCCAAAGTGATGGTTAAGCCAACAACACATTTCATAAAGATTCATACATACAGACACAGATAGCTATACATGAACATGTAAGTAAACATATACATATATCATTTAGAGTAAAATAGATAGCAGAACATTATAGCCACAACTACCTACTCCAGATGTTCTAGCTCTGTGCGGTGGAGAAGCCAAGGCTCATTACAATACTATCCAAGCTCTCTCCAAGATAGTGTTATCAGAAGTTTGGTTGAACAAAAACCTATACAATGAGTTATGAGGGACTATTTATAGCAAAGGGTGGGGTGGCCCTTTACATTCCCTTCATGACAGTTCAACCATCCTCATGACTCTTCATCTACTCTATGACTATTACATCCAACTATCACAACTTGACTTACAATTGAAAAGACATTACATTAAAATGCACATGTACCCATGTGAGATAAATGGCTTGAGCGAGCAATGTTAGACATGACTATGACTTAGATAACCATGGGAGTCCAACTCCTCGACATCCTCGCGGTGCTCAACAATAACGTACTAATGCCAAGATCAATAGTCTACGATGGTTTCCATGTGCTCCAAGGTGACATATTTTTGAAACCTGACTCTTGGCTGCATAGCATTTGGGTACACTTCTCAAGCTCCTCTGTCTAACTCATCTATAAGCATGTGCATCACTGTCTACAATGTGGCTAGACCAACAACATACTTGTGCATGATGTCTGCACTGATGGGAAAGTCTGGGCTGGTGGCGATGCACATCAACTAATCGATGTATGAGTCAAGCTCAGGTTAGACCTATGTCTTTCACTTCACCTGGGTGAGAGTCCTAATAGATGGGATCACATGTGCACGCACCACAACATCCATACTCTTGAATACATGTGGATGGGAAGCCTGTATACTAGTGATGAGATGCAGGAGCTCTTCATATTTCTAGATCTGACTCCAGATATGTACCTTCATCTCGACTGCACTGGCCTTCATCATCTTCAGAAGTGAAGTGGGGCTCCCTTGTATCTCATCATCCATGTTTCCATGTAGTCAACAATAGCATGAAAGTTCTTTAAGATATGTGCTCTTCTAGCACATCATTGTTGCCATCCATTGAGATGGATGACTACCTTATGCATGGTACTAGTGAGCACCAGTATTGCAGCAATAATGCTGCACTCCTGGGGCTTCCTACTTTACTTTTATCAACCTGATAGTTCGTAACAAACATGGAAGTGATGGTGCTGTATGCACAAGTACTAGCTCTTACTACAAGTTGTCACTTGGTTAGCTGGCGAAAGCTCACTACGAGCTTAAGAAAACTTCTATGAATTCTCAGAATAAGCTTTTAACTATGATGAAAGAAAGCTAAATCTATAGAGGCTATTCTATTTGTAGAAAGAGAAGGAAAACTAAAATGTAACGCAAACCCTAGCAAACCCTAATTTACTGACTAACCCTACTTTTGCAAGAAAAGAGATGAAAACCGATGAAATGAGTGCCATTGACTATTGAAAAGGTAAATTTCATTTATTCAAGCTACTTATGAAAAGAAATGAGAAGAAAACATCATTTTGTGCTTTTGAGTGTCTTTATATGAAATTATTATGCTTGTGATATATTTGGTTGTGATTGTGCAGAGGTTTGGTGGTGAAGGAAGGTGGAGTTGGTTTTTGTAGAGGTGGAGGAAGGTGTGGAGAGGTCCTAAGGAGCACCTAGTACCCTTCTGCAGACTTTCATAGTGATTGGACTTCGAAAAATCACTCATAGGAAATTCTACAGGAGGCTGTAGGGGATCTACAAGAGGATCTACAAGAGGATCTACAAGAGGAGGCCGAGAGCTATTTTTGGAGTTTTGAAGGTGGAAAAATGATGGGAAAGGGTAGCTAAAGGCTATATGAAGGTGTCTAGGTGTCTGGATCTTGTCGAGGAAGATCAAGAAAGAACAGGATGGTTGGATTTCTTCAAATGGCAAGAGAGGAGCTTATGGAGAAAAACGCAGAAATTAGGGAAAATTGGTGAAATGTTACGAATGACTTGGGAAATATATGAGAAGTGAGCTGATGCTGACTATTTTATGGATGTATGGTGAGTTGAGGTGTTCTGCAAGAGATCTACACATATACTTACGAAAACTGATTAAAGAAGGGACTAAAAAACTGAAATTTCTCTAGCTTGACCTAATTTATGATCTACAAATAGAAAATGTTGAATAGTAACCTTGAACAGAAAAGAATGTAGAGAGATCTATGGCAAAAGAAAAAGAAATGATCTAGGCAACTGAATCTGAACCAATATATCAAACTTTCCAAATCAAGTCATCACATTAGCAGTTGCATGGAAGAGAAAAACTATGTTTTTGGTGGCAGTAGTAGTGCCTTAACCTCAAATCATAGTCCCAGGAAGGGAGAAAGGAGATCAAGCCCTGATGTTGGCCTTTTTGAATCTCATTCTATCAGTGCAGTAACCTACTTGAGAATCTAAAACAAAAATAGCTATGCAAACCATCAAAAGCAACCTAATCTAACAAAATAAAATGAATCTAGCTATGCAAACCATCAAAAGCAACCTAATCTAACAAAATAAAATGAATCTATGTAATTGAAATTAACTCATGAACTAAAGAAAAAACATATGAGTACAAAGAAAGAGGTTTTGGGAAGCTTAGTTTGGGCCCTAACTGAAGAGCTTCAACCCTATGAAAGAGATCAGTGCTAGCTCAAAAACTGTTTCATCTTCATTATAAAAAATTAGTCACATTACATGACTATTCTCAAAAAGGGACTCAAAAATAAGCTGCACAAAAGTGTGAAAATTCTACTAATGATTGGCTAATATACTGAGGCTCTAAGACCCCTTATTTATACAAATAGATTCCTCCAACAATCCTCCTAAAATCAAGGAACTTGACTTCCTAGAACTGGAGATAATAACAGTCCTTCTTTACTTGCTCGGCTGCCCCTTGGAATGTAGACCTTTTTGCTCAGAGTTGTTGATGGAGGATTCAAGGAAAGGGGTCATAAATGAAGGAGACACCCCCCTACAAATCCCCTTCCTTGTTTTTCTCGAGTTTTGGCTACCATTTTGTCATAAATCCCTTGACTTTGTCCAAAATTGACAAAAAAATTTGCATAAAGCACACATTAGACTACATGGCAAAATGACTAACCCAATTCACTCTACTAGCATAAATATATTCAAAAACATGAAATAACTAATGAGAATGGTGGATTAAGTCGAATTAAGAGGAAAAATGAGTGCATATAATTACCCATTTCTGTGGCTCATCATCACCCCCCTACTAAATGGGTTGGTCATCCTCTGACCAACTAGTCTAACTCTTCATCCTTGATGGATCTGACAGATTCCTTGACATCCCATGCCTTTGATGTGATATATTCCTACTTATCATGGAATCCTGCCTTCCTATCCACCTCTTCCCATTGTTTATTTTCTTCCTCCCCTTTTACTCCTTCCAGCAGTCCTAGCAGCAGTGGAGGACTGAATTTGAGGCCAATCCAATTGGCCTTCAAACTTTGCATAGAGTTCTTATATAGTGGCACTCTCCTCATGGCTTCCCTCATCCTATTTTGGGAGTGATACTCCTTGATCCGTAGGCTGTGTGGCAATGCATTCCACCTTCTCATGCAGGCATGAATGCAATCATCTCCAAAAAATCTCTCCATGTCCTCGAAATGAGCAATAGCCTGGGCCTGATTATCAATATAGTCAGGGGAAACTTGAGGATTAGCTGCAGGGTGTTGGTGGACATAGATGAGAGCCATGGGTTTGGCTGGTTCTGCTCTAATCATCAGGGGTTCATTCAACTCTTTTGCCATCATTTTCTAGATCTCTACTGCCCTTTTCTCTTCATGGCTCATCCAAGATGCCATGGCCATCAGCTGCAAGTCTCCCAATGCAACATTTGGATCCCATAAGTTCATATCAGTAAGTGTCATGTTGTGCAAGTAAAAATCTGCTAGCTTCTCTTTGTCCTCATCTGAACTGTGATCACATAGATGCATGAATTAGCCATAATATTGAAAAGGTATTGTGCCCATCTGGGCCAGTGTCTTGATATGAAATTGGAGCCACTTATCCTTGAGGTACATTGCATAAGATTTGGTTGGTTGCCTGCACTGTAATGCCTCCATAGCTCAGCTGGCCATGCAGGCTAATTGGGCTTCCTTTTCTTGTAGCTATCTTCTCAAGATCAACACCTCATTTTCTGCCTGGGATTCCCTTTCCTGTTGTTGTTTTGTTAATGCCTCACTGTTTACCTGGGTTCCTCTTCTTGTTGCTATCTTCTTAAGATTGAAAGCTCATTTCCTCCTTGAGGTTCCCTTTCTTGCAGCTGCTTCTTCAACATTTCATTTTATGCCTCCAATTGAGCTCTTCTGATGCTTTCTATATGCCTGACCATGCTCAATTCTTTGCCCATTTCCCTCAGTTTGTTTTCCATGGGCCTAATTTCCTCCACCCCTTTTGATTTTTCAATCTGCATCCATGTATTGATCTTGACTCTTTCTTTTTCTAGCTCGAAGAAAAGAGGGACTGTAAACTTTTGTGGGATGATTTCCCCCCTTTTAGAAGGTTGTAGTAGGAGCCTAAGTTAGGCTCAGGTCTAGGTTCTGGTATCTCTTTTGCCTTGTCTTCCTTCTTGGTCTATTCTTCTACCTTATTTTAAAGTTTTTCAGTCTCTTGGAGCTTTGCCAATGTCTCTTGTAGAGAGGTCTGTGCCTCCTGTAGAGAGGTCTGTGCCTCCTATAGGACTATTTTAGAGTCCATTACTTTGATCCTTTCTTTCCAAGTAGAGGTATTAGGACTTCCTCTTTCATAAGTGGTGGGGGTTTTGGAGGGAGATTCCTTCCTTGTTGCAGTAAGGACATCCTCAATGATGATGGGCTCCTTTGAAGGTGGCTGAGACTTCCCCATCTGTTATACTGGAATAGTGTCCACTCGGATGCTGTTATTCCCACTAAGATGGGTGGCTATCTTAGAAACAAACAATCAAAGTCTACTATTGTTTCCTTTTATGAAAAGAGATGAGAGGAGAACCAAGAGGGCCAACCTAAGTCTTGCGCTCCATTTCCTCTCCTTCTTGATAGAGTTTCGCCGCTTCTTCTTTGTCTGCCCAGCTTCAAAAGGACCTGTGGAATCACAGCAACATACTACTATGCAAGAAACGAGGATCTGAATTCATAAGTAATACAGGATCAGATATGTATTAACCATATACATGCATATATAAACAAGTACACAGGAATATGGAAGGAAACAAGAATAGCTTTATTCAGATGAAAAGTAGCAAGAGGATTACAACCATGAGCTCTGACCCAGCATCATCCTCTAGCTAGGAAGCCCTTCTTCACCTCAAGCAAAGCTAAATCACCCAACACTGTGAATGTACACCATAATACCAACAACACTTCTGTATAAGATACAAAATTCCAGCCTCTGGATCTCTGTGATGAGGGATCCATATATAGATGATTACAGAGGGGTGAGTCATCTTTTGGGATCTTGATTAGTGTCTTCTCTCTGATAGTTCCTGCTTCCACTTGGAGAATGAAGATCTCTTACTCATCCCTGGACGAAAATGGAGTGGCAAGTGTCAGAGGGGAAGCTTATGGAAGATTCCATGATCTTCCACCTCGCATTTTGGTCCCTGCCATTTGTCCATTCTCGACCATCGCACCCTACAGAAGAGAAAAATAGTATGCATCACACCCTGTACATTGGGAAGGTGATATGCATCGCACCCCCTGCATGGAGCTTTCAGTATGGTCCAGTTTTGACCATTTATGAGCAGTTTTCAGTGGAGAACTTCTGGGAGATGATGTAATCAGTTGACCTTGTTCCTTTAGGCAGTGAAGTAATCCTTTTAGGGACTTAAGAGCCCTCAGTTTATGGAAATTTGTGATTGGGGTTGAAGTTCCCAAAAATGTCTATAACATACTACATGACGGACTTGTCCATTTCCATCACGGAGCCTGTTGCAGTGCGCCACTCCGGCGACCAAGACTCAAGGACTGTGAAGATAACATCGTCAGTTTCTAGATATGGTAAGTTATGCCATGTCTTTGTAGGGTCCTTCCGCACCTTGATAAAGACATGGTGGAAATCCGTTTTGAACTTTGCAAAGCTCTGAAAATTGGCGTATACTGTGGATGGCAATCACGGCTTGCGATTGATCCCCATCCGGATGCTCATCTCCATCAAGATACAAAATATCTTGCTTTCTTTTACATGCTCCGTGTCCTTGGTTTCCCATAGCGAAACATACTTTGCTTCCTCTGGAAGGTCTGACACGACTGAAGGGAATTGGCTGTCTTCTGGTAGCTCCCATGCCACCAGTACAATTGAGAGCAGGAGCCATGTGTAGTGGAATGTCTTGCCCTTCTCATATGCCTCACGACAGTTCGCAAGGAACTTGTCACATAGATAATTCACCCAGTTGAACTGGACTCCTTCAACGCATGGGGCTGCTAGTGCAATCATAAGCATGGGCACCTCATCCGCACGACACTTCCGCATCACCTTAACTGCTAATATTTGCGTTGCTACTGTTAGAGTTTGTTTTGTGAGTCCTCCATCAGAGATCAAAACTCTTTCTACATTTCATTTTTAGGAGTCTCGCTCCATTCACTCAGCTGCATTCCGCTAGGGGCATGCCATAATCTGACGGAAGGGTCTTATCAGTCATTTACCCTCATGCCTTATCCTGCTGGTTTAGGTCTGTTTGTCAAATCATTTTAAAGGTCATTTACAGTCCTGTTCTAATCTCTTGATAAGAAAAGAGTCAACTTGGTCATTAGGTCTAGGGTTTGTAAATTTTTGTTCTCAAAGTGCTTCAATAATACTTGCAGGCCAGAGGAAGGTTCAATAATTCACTCAAATGATGTTTCTGAGCAAGAAAAGATACATTTTGGAAAACGAAGAGAGTTTTTTGTCCACAGTAGGCCAAATAAGAAAAACCTCCTTCACTTTTTACACAGGTGTCACGGTTTTAGAGAAATGTCAAAAATACAAATGCCTCGAGAGAATTGATTCACCTCTAAAGTGACCTTGGGAAAATCAAGTTTTCTCCTAGTTTGGTTAGCCACATTACTTTCTTTATGAGTAAAATGATAACTAGACACAAAGAGCTTTCCAATGAGCTATCATGAGCTCAATTTGGAGTTGAGGAACACCTTCAAAAGTTGACTGCAAAAGCACTCTGCCTTGAGGTAGCCTCATTTGACACATTTTGGTCAGTCTTGGGAGATTTGATTTTTGACAGGGAAAATGAACTTCAAATTGAAAAATTCTGGTTGGGTTGGAAATTAGACTCAAAGACATTTCCAACGCGCTATCCTGAACCCAATTTGGACACCACGAAGGTGTCCAAAAAGCTCCTACAAAAAGGCGCGGCGCACAGAGGGAGCGCGACGCATTGGGAGAAATTTTCCAGTGTAAATTTACATTGGCGCGGCGCACATGGGAGGCGCGACGCACTGGGCTAAAAGGCCTGAAATTCATTGAAATATTCCTCCAAATTGAAAATTTTTCATTCCACAAGTAGGTAAAGCCTCCATTTTGGTGTTTCATCCAAGTTTGTGCTAGGGTATGGTGGTTTATGGATGCTAATGATTGAAACAAAAATTCAACCCTTTCATTTTGAATTCCTCACATGTAAACTGCTACCTAGGGTTTCGAAACTTGTTCCCCACCAAGGTTACTCTTTTCCATTATTTCTCTTTTCCTTAATTCCCTTTGTTCCTTGACTCCATTGTTCCCCATCCCCTAAAGTTACTAAACCCCTATCCTAAATTCCCTTTCCCAAAATTTTCAAAGGTGAAACCCTAACCCCTATCCCACACGTAAAACCCCTCAAACCCTCCAATATTTCCCAAAAAAACCTCTCCCAATAGTCCCTAATCCATCACTATTTTTCCCTCCCCTTACTGTCCCTCATGTCATTATTTTCTCTTGGTGACAAAGGTCAAGCATATCATCAAAGCAATTACAAGACAGTGTGACATATCAACACCTATTTGTCCAAGACAATTTGTCCACCAGCAGACATGACATCTGATCCATCATATTATCATGAACAAGAGACACACAATGATTCACCAACAAAGGTACATGCACCCAGGAGGCCTCATAGAGGTGGCAAAACATCCGTGAAGACCAGCAGGCTGCCCAACAAAGCCTAAATGAGAAGACACCCATTCAGCAGGAGATAGAAGCTGATCGAGAGAATTGGCTCGAGAGGATCAACATCCACTTAGAGGAGCTGTTGGTGAAAGAAAATAAGGACAAGTACATGCTCAGGCACATGAAAAACCATTATTGGGCACGCAATCATGTTTGCAAGGCACGAATAAGGAATTTAAAGGCAAAACTAAAGAAGGCAATAAGGAAAGAAAAACAGGCAAAGGGAGCATGATCATCTTCAGATATTGGCCAAAGCCTCTTTAACTCAGCATGACACTTGATGGAGAAGCTCCAACCCAAATTTCAAGGAATTTGGGGCATTTTTGGCATTTTGACAAATTTTGGTACAAAAAACAGGGTTTTTCTCCCTGTGGCACGACGCTTATGATAGGGAGCTCCAAATCACGAAAGGTTTATATTTTTGGATTCGACATGAAAAATCATGACTGCTGGTGCATGGCCAAGAAGTTTGGGCAAGTTTTGAGTCCTCAGGAGGTAAAAAAACACTCAAAAAATGACCTCTCTGCCCCTATTTTGACACACAGGAAGCAGTCTTGGGAGATTGAAATTTTGGAGGTGCAAATGAGCACCAAATTCAGAAATTCTACTTGGGTTGGAAAGTAGACAGGCAGGGCTTTCTAACAAGCACACTTGGGCACAACTTGGACTTCATAAAGTACCTCAAAATCTCCTCCAAAGTGTCATGATGCATACAGTTTTGGGCGCGGTGCAGAGAGACCCAAAGGCCAAAATCACTTCCGCTCCGCGACATTTCGATTCGCAATTTTCTCCAAGTGGGCCCGCTCATCTACACTACATTTTTCTCAGCACCTAAGGCAAAGTTTAAAAAGTATTTTCACTAAAGGTTGGCTTCTATCCAAGTGGCAAAGGAAGGCAAGCAGTCACCCAAATAGCTTGTCTTTTTTGTAACGCTGCACCTGTCACTAATGGTTGGCTTTCCATTTCCAGTTTGTAATGATTTAAAAAACTCCCCAACTTTGGGTCGTTCCATTTCCTGATGGAAAAGTCTATTTATTGTATGAACAACCATTTGTAAATGGTTGGTTGTAATTTCTGGGAGACTGTGGGAGAGAAACTCAGTTCTTCATTGTATATTTTGACAGAGAATTAATGAAAGGCAGCGTCTCTGGTTCATGAGATTCATGTGGTGTGAGTGTAGAAAATGTTCTATTTATGTTTCATATGCATTTTGTTATGTTTCACAGTACATTCATATTCATTTCCAGTGAAATTTTCTAAGTAAGATAAGGTAGAATTCATGTTTATTGCTTTGCCTGTGGGAAAGTTTCATGTTATGTGTTCTTCTTCTATTGAAAAGGATTCATGTGTTTATGCCCTTTTCACCCTCCTAAACAATCTTTCCATTCCACATTATTTCAAATTTAATTGCTAGACTTTCCGCCTGTCTTGCCTCACGAAGTAATCCGTGCCTTTGTGCTAAATTATCTGCTCATTGATGTTCGTTGGTCCCATACATCCCAGAAACTCAGTCATTTATCAAAAAATTCCTCTTGTTTCCATATTTATTTACCTAGCCTAAAATCAATATTCATTGTAAGTCATCTCAGACCACATTGTTTTATTTATTTAATGAGCGTGACATGAAGAGAGCCCTGTCCTGTTCTGGTAGGGCTAGCTACTAGACTGAGCGTGGTTTGTGGTTACCCTGAATTTTGCCTTCCTTCAGCCTAAGGCAGATTTAGGCTCTAACAGCTACCTTGACTGCAGGGTTGTTAATGCTAGATATGGAATATCCCCGCTTCTTCTTCTCCGACTTGAATTTCTGCTTCATAGCTTATGTGAGGGCCAACTCACCACCTTTTCCTTTTGATATATTGGTTGGATTCTCCCTTGAGTAATACAGCCATGTGATCTGATGAATCAAGTGGTCTATGATGGGAATGGGCTCCTCCAGCCATAAACACCCATCATGCACCAAGCAGAGCAGCTACTTGATGACAAAGACGGTTATTGGGGTGCGGTGGTAATGTTGTACCCAGAGAAGGTTGAGAAGCCCAGCTTTCTCTACACCCTTGAGCCATCTCCGTGGCTCTAATTCAATTGTTCCAGCAGTCGTATCAATCCTTTGGTACATTAAATGCTCAATCACTAAATGTGGGAATTTCTCGTGATCTGCGAGGTCCCAATCTTCAAATTTTAGTACAGGAACCCGCCCTAAGCGTGGACCCTAAAAAAAAATGTCATCCAAGAGCAATGAAGTTTGCAGGGAGCTCTTGCTCTCGTTTATGTTCTTGGGCACCTTGGCTTTCCCCTTGCGCGGTGGAACATATTTTGGTAACCTGGAATAGGGTCCACACCCTGGGTTTCAACTTCCATTTCCAAATCCTCCTCATCCACTAGGATTTCTTTAGATTCTTCCTCGTCTGCCTCCATATTAATGGCCTTCCCCTTCTCCCGCAAGGTGAGCTTGGTCCTCTGTGGGTTTCTTGGTGAGATATGCACTGGTAGCATAGGCTGATTCTACTTATCCTTCTTTGGTCTCGGTGTCATGGGTGATTTAGGGACTTCAACTACCACCCTGACACTCTCTGGGGCAACTTCTACTACCTCATTTTCCTGCGCGACTTCCTTGACTATCAATGCTTTTGTGTCCATGGCTTTTGCGGGTGCTGACATAACACTATTCCATAATTCTTACAGTGTCTTTGGTAGTTTCTCAAACAATGAATTTGCTTTCAGAGTCTTGAATAGGTCTCGGTTCATGTGTACCTATGCGCGCAACAACTTAGTTCTCAAAATGCCAAGTGTCTTTCGCTGGACAACTACTTGTAATTTATAGGGCCTTTTGAATTCAAATCCAATCGTTCCCCCCACATTTGGCCCATTAATGCTAGATTGACGACATATTTTCAAGAATACAATCCATAAATTTTGCCTTAAATGCATGCTGCCTGCTCCATTTCGCCACAATCTGACTGTCAAATCGTGAACAATGACTTTAATGGTCACTTTCTAGCGGATCTGCGCGCTATTTCCATGAGTAGTGCAGCTGCCTTCACGCTATTGCGGACCCTGTGACGCTTCCCTACTTCTCGCAGTCTTAAAATTGCACAGTTCCCCAACCTGAGCAGTGTAGCTTATAGTCTCATGCCTCTTTTCAGCTTCCTGAAGTGCTAAGATTGTGCTATAGTTACATAGTCAGATGGTAGGGCCACCTGTGTATGGCTTCAATCGACTGCGATTCACCTTTCCTGGGAAGGGATCCCCATTCAACTTAACCAACTGGACCGTGCCACCGTCGGTAATCTCTTTAATGACATAGGGCCCTAACCAGTGCATCCTGAATTTTCTGGGGAATTTATCAAACTTAATATCATACAACAAAACCAGATTGTTTACCTTAAATGTGCACAGCTTGATGTGTCGATCATTCCATACCTTTTCACGCTGCTTTTGGACATGCTGGTGAAATCTAGAAAAAATATCTCTTCTTCAAGCTCATCCAACCATGCGAGCCTTTCTTCCAGGGCTCCACAATCTATCATACCTGTGAGCGCTGCTATGCATAGACTAGGCACAATGTAATCCATGGGAATCATCGCTTCAACACTGTATACCAATATAAAGGGTGTTTGTCCCATTAACTTCTTGCATGTCGTCCAATAAGCCCATAGCATTGCAGGTATGCGTAGGTCCCAAGCACTTCGCTGAGCATTGCAAACCTTGGTCAGCGCATTTCAAGCACTTTTTTGAATGCCTCCACTATCTCATTAGCCTGTGGGTGATAAGGTGTGTTCTTGTGGTGATATACTTGAAATTCTTCGGTTATTGCACTAATCGTTTCGTTTAGAAAGTGCGTACCTTGATAACTCACCAAAATCTTTGGACATCAAAATCGTGTTAATACATGCTCAAATAGGAATTTTGTAGCTGTCGCGACTATGCAATCCTTCACAGGCTATGCCTCCAACTATCGTGTCAAATACTCTGTCGCGGTGATGATATACCATGCGCATATCTTCCCTTGTGGCTGAATGGGTCCTGCAAAATCTATTGCCCACTTCTCGAAAGGTTGCAATGTCATTTGTGGATTGAAAGGCATTTCATCCCTTCGTGATGGCCTGCCTGTTCGCTGACATACATCACACGCCTTGCAATATGCTTTTGAATCCTGATGAAGGGTTAGCCATCACAACCCTGTGCATAGAATCTTCTACGTGGTTTCTCTCCCCACATAATGTTCTCCCGCGATGCCCCCATGAGCGTTCATGAGGATGCTGCTTCTCTTAAACTATGGTACATATCTTCGCAATATCTCATCAGTCCCCATTTTGTATAGATGCACAACAATGACAGATAAATCTGCTACACGCACCACTAATTTATTCTTTTGCTGGATAGAGTATCCTTCCGGTGCGTTTACTATTGTTAGGAAGTGTATTATATCCTCAAAATGTTCATCTGTGACACGCACAACAAAGAGCTGCGTGTCAAGTAATCCTTCCTCCACATTAGTGGGTTCCTCCCCTGTCTCGATGTGCGACAGCTGGTCAGGTCCTGCGTTCAATCGTCCAGGCTTCACAACAAATTTAAAATCGTACTCTTGGAACAATAAGAGCCATCTACAGATTTGCCCCCCAACACAGGCTTATTGACCAGGTACTTCAGTGTAGAGTGATTTGTATACATTTTAAAATGGCCTCCTAGAAAGTAGTGTCGATATTTCTGGAGCGCATACACCATAACTAGCCCCTCGTGTTCAATGGTAGAATAGTTCTTCTCTACTTTGGATAACCTGCAGCTTACGAATGCGATAAGATGGTCCAAGCCTTCACCTCCATCCTATGTTAGTACTTCCCCTAGCGCTATACACGACACGTCAATATGTACATGAAATTAATTCTTCCAGTGCGGGAAGATTAGAATCGACACAGTAACCATCTTGTCTTTTAGTATATCCAAGCTTTTCTTACAGTCATCGTTCCAGCAGAATGTGACATCCTTCTTCAATAATTTTTCCATCGGCACGGTGATCTGGGTGTAGCCTTTGATAAACTATCTATAATATCCCATATGTCTCATAGTAGCATGCAACTTTTTCACACTCCTCAATGCTTCCAAGTTTAGTATCACTGTGATCTTCGCGTGGTCTACCATCAGCCCTTGTCTGCAAACCACATGCCCCAATAAGTTCCCAAAAGGAATGAAAAACAAACACTTCTTGAGATTGAGCATGATCTGGTATCTTCGATAGGTATCCAGCATCAGGAACAAGCTTGCTATGTGGCACTTAACCAATCTAACTATAGTCCAGTCATCAAAATATACCTCCAGGAACTTATGAATAAGATCCTTAAATGTCGCAACAACCACGCGCGAAAAGACTGCAGGCACTTTCTTCAATCCAAATGGCATTACATTGTATTGAAAACAACCCCATTCAATCATGAAGGTTGTCTTGCTCCTATCCTCCAGCATGATTTTGATTTGGTGGTATCTAGAGAACCCATCAGTAAAGGAATATGCTTCCTGGCCACCTACATTGTCCAACACTTCATTCGTGAACGGAGTCGAGAAAGGATCATGCACACACACATTATTCAGTTTTCTGAGATCCACACATATCCTTATCTCATCCTTCGGCTTCTTCTCTTGCACCACCATTGGGCTTACCCAATCGGATTCTTCCATAGGCTCAATGATGTCTGCTGCTAGCATCTTGTCTAGATCTAAGCATAACTTTTCCT
The DNA here is from genome assembly GCA_000404065.3 of Pinus taeda. NCBI lineage: Eukaryota > Viridiplantae > Streptophyta > Pinopsida > Pinales > Pinaceae > Pinus > Pinus taeda. The sequence goes on from APFE031132517.1 coordinate 278,249, forward strand.
TGTATTTTGGATTAAGGCGGTAAGGCCTCTAATTAACTAGCTTCATGTCGGGCTTTAACGTGATCTTCATCACTCCTAGATCTCTAATTATTCCTTTCAGATCTGTAAACTTGGTCAAGAATAAGTCTTGGTATTTGCAGAGTACTTCACAACCTTATCCACCATCACGTTGTCCTAGTAATCTCCAATATTCATGAATTTGGGTTCTGCCTCCATACCAATGTTCACTTGTTTAGTTTTCACTGGCGCGGTTATATCAGGGTTCTCAATCTACGGTCCTTGAACCTCATGGTGGCCTTTTGTTTCCGGAATGTTAATCTTCTGTGGATCCTCATCCTCATCTTTAGTAGTTACATTATAACATTCGAGTGTGTGACTCAGATAAGCAGCCCATTCAGGCTGAATTAGGTCTAAAGGATCTTGTGGTATCCTAAAGATGGCTGCTTTCACCTCTTGTAGCGCCTCATTGATACTGTCAAACCCGTCCTCAAAATTAAATGTCATCATGAATTCTTCACGTACGATATCCCAGTCGCCTGTCCCATGGTGGAGCTTTGTTTTTATATACTAATTCATTGGGATAACATCTAGGGTATGACAAAATAGGTGCACCCACTCAGGTTGGGGCTTTTCTCCATAAGCATGTGTCCATTTGGCCAGGTGCGCACATGGATCATTCTGCCCATCATACTTGTCTTTCAGTCACATCTTAGGCTTCTCGAATCGTGTTCTCATCATCCTCCTACAGTCGCACCAATCATCAAAGCTTCCATTGTGAGTACCCCACCATCTTGCAAGCGTAGCGCGTAGTGCCTAGTCCAAGGCCTGGAAGCGCTACTTTTCTGGTACCTCTCTTTCAAATGCATCCAAAAATATATCTACCTCATTTAGTCCATCATAAGTAGGTAGAGTTCTTACCTCTGACGGCACACAGTGCAACAACTAGGTCATAATGTTGCAATTCAACGTAGTTACTTCATGTAACCGATTCTGCCAGCATTCTATTTCTTCGTCAGAGTCCAAAATGTAGGAACTTTCGTGATCCCATGTAATCCGTCCATACACGGTGGGATTCACCTAGTCTTGGTCTCACATTGTTATCTTATAGATGCAGTCCAGATCATCATCACTCTCATAATTGCGGACTAGTTCCGTATAGCACGATCCTTCAACAGGATCCAGGGGTATTATTACGCGCAATGATTTCTTCTCAAAGATCATCTTTCACTTCTTTAGATTGATTACCCTGTTCATATCAGTATCCCAGTTAATTTCTAGGAGCACAGGGTAGGGATTGCTATCATCCACTATCTCTATTACTTCAAAATCCACCAGCGCGCTTGCTCCCTCAATGTCCATGGTCACCCCCTGCAGCCGCTCCATGGGGATGCTTTTCTGCTGATTCACCATCCTTAGCTGAATGGGAGACCATTGCAACATACTTCTCCCCATTTTCTCCCATGTTTATTTCAGTAGAACATTTGCATCTGACCCCAAATCCAGAATGACTTGATCCATTTTGTATTCTCCGATCTGCGCGGTGAGTCTCATTTCATGCCCCGTCCTTGGCTTATGCTTACCAATTTTTCGGACCATGCGCGGTCCCAACACATCTATTAATGATTTCTTGTAACCCTTTCATAGCCTTACTGTCATGCAGTAACTTCATACATGTTTCCAGGAAAGTTGTGAGCATAGAAGGGTACATCTCCGGCTTAGGCTTATCCTTGCTTCCTGAGGTAGAGACCTCAGTGAAGCTCTTCTTAGCTTCCTTGAAGGTTTGACGAGCATGCTCCAAATCAAACTCAACCTCTTTCATTGGAGCTTTGCGAACCCATGTACAATCTGTTGACTATTTCCCCTTGTCATCCCCTATCGCGATCCCACTCCTGAGCACTATATTTATGTTCGGATCTTCCTTGCGTGTCTTAAACCTCATCATCTAAAGGTTCTGAGTCAGTGGAGGTGGTAGTCCCCCTTTGTCTCGTATCCTAGCTATCAGTGTAGGAAAATCTTCTGTTTCATGATCAAACAACGTGAAATACTTGCATGACGAACGCGTTGGATTAATGCAATCGTGGGCATAGTGTCCTGGTCCTCCACAATTGTAGCAAATCAACTATCTGCGACCTCTACCAGGTCCTCCTCTACCTCGGCCTTGTCCGTACCCTTAAAATGTTGTTCGTGCCATCCCTGCATTCTGGTCAAGGGTCCGCATTTCAGCCTAAACTCTGTAGGCGAGACTTCTATCCATCATCAATTCATAACTCCTGCAAGTACGCTCATCATGTCCTACCGACCTACAAAAGTTGTAGAACAACGGTTACAGTGCTTGTATGTACTTCTGTAACAGGTGACAATTATCTGTGGCATGTTTTCCGGCTACCTAATAGATAATGCACCATAATGCAGGCCTTGCGCTAGGTCCTATTTGAGCTTTCGGCCTTAAAGGCATCAGTCCTTCCCCTGCAAGGTAATTCGCAGAGACCAGGCAATGGTCTTTGTCATGACCTTGACTCTTGCATTTCAAGCACCATACTTCCTTGCATCTCAAGGCACAGATTCTGTAGCTGCACATGGATCTGATGAACTCCTAGATTGGGATCTTGCATCAGAGTCTCATGTAATCTCATGGAAATCTTCAAGGCTTCTGCCTGAGTTGTTATCTTCTACTATGACAACACGCTCCTTAAGTGGTGTAGTAGAAAAGCCAAAAACCACTCGCGATGCTGTCCATATGTCAAATTCATATTGGCTTCGCAGATTTGAACTTCAATCTTTGATCCAATTCCCAAGGTGTCTCCCCTGGTCACATCGCGATTTCTTTGAATACCACAATCAACTGCTCCTCAGACTTAGGCCTGCTAAATTCCCTATTTAGTGCTGTCTAGATGTTGGCTACTCCATCATTTAGGTTATCGTTAGAGTACTTAATATACCAGGTTAGCGCATGATATTGCAGAGCACTAACCAGTGTCGCCTTATTTATGTGATCACCCATAACACCTTGAGATTCCCACACAACCCTCACAACGAACTAGAATTGGTCTAGGTCCTCATTTCCCAAGCCTTTGAATAAAGAAAACTTCACTATATTTTCCATACTGAACCACGGTGGAGGTGGAGGTGGTATTCGCGGGAATCCTTGCCTTATCAACTAAATAGCGCTTCGCAGAGAGACCTTAGTAATCGCTTCTTCATCCCTTCACGGAGGTGAAATCAAGGGGATATACTTTGGACCCTTATTTCCTTCATTTCTGTAAATTTTTCTGCTTCACATAGTCCCGAACATCAAGGTAGCCGCATAACCCATTTTTCACACAACAACATTTTAATCCAAGTATTCAAAGATTTTATGTACTTACCTCGTGATCCTTTGAAAAAGAGTCATTCTGCCTCGCTATAGCTAACTTAGGTGTCGATAGCGAATTCAATAACAAATCCTCCTATGGTGTGATCAAGCCAGTGATCGACAACGCGCATGATCTTATCCTCTGATGCTTCCAACCTTCGCACTAGCTCTGGGGTCCACATAATAGACCGTCAAGTTTCCACCTCCCTTAGATATTTGCTATCTTCGCGATCCACTCATATAGCTCAACTGGAAAGGAGGAAAAAAATATTTCGTGGATCTCCATATACAGGTACCTGTCTAGCCACTGTTCTTTTGTTAGTCGCGGATTTATGTTTTCTTGCACCTTGAACTCGTGGATCCTTCTATCCAACCAACCTTCGATTTATTTATTAGTTGGATTCCAGTGATACGACATCACACATCTTTTATGTAGATTCCAGTCCAGGAAATGGAATCATTTGTTGGCTTGAGGGGGCCTGACCCAGGTTCAACGTTAGTTAGCCAAACAAATCCCTACACTACTGGCCCTTTTGGCATCAGCCCACAGAGCGCGGACTGAAGTCTCACTCGAAGAAGTATGGGGGATGCTGGAACCAAGTTTCTACACCCTTGAGATGGTTGTGATGTCAGTTTATTCCAGCTATACCGGTTTTCGCACAGGTTTCTTAGCCCTCTGTTCCACACTTTAGTACCTTCACAAAAGGTTACACTTGGCTTTCATGCAGCCCTAACCTGGGGCTGAGGTACTTTCGCACTGCTAGGGCAGCGAACTACAATATCTCACAAACTAGGCCAAGTGTCTTACTTATCTTATTAACCGATCTTAGTTAGCTTCGCTTAAACATGCGTTCTTACTTGCGTTCACTTAACCAACACATTTATATACATTCATGCATCATATAAGAATTATAAGTGAAATTCATACTCAACATAACAAGATGCATAAACAGGAAATAAATATGCAGAAATTGTAGAATACTTCTCTTTATTGATAAATCTGGACAATTACAGACTTGACCCGCCCTGCGCACTCAGCTGTGGACTTCTACTCTAGGCCTTGCGCAGTCAGCTGCAGAGCCTCTACCTATGCTACGACCCAAGACTTAGACTTCCTGCTCTAAGAAATCTCTCATACATCATATCTTCTTGATTTCTTTCTTTTCAAGCTACTTAGAGCTTAGCTATATTTATACAATCCCATGGTCTGCGGACCATGGGTAGATCTTTTTACAACCAACATTACATTTCAAAATAAGGTTGGACAATCCTATGACTATTTAACATCTATGCGCTCCACGACCAAAAAATGTGGAGTCTTTACACTTGGATTACAAAATTCGCTCAAAATACGAGCTTTTAGCCCCAAAACTATCCTTGGGGGATCCTGCGCCCAATAGGATTTTACCTTCACCTGAATGAGTTATCTGATATAGAGATAGAAGGTTGCATTATAAGGTTGAAACACATAATACATAATTAAATTTATCATTGTATAGATGAATAGTTCCAGTCCCTACAACACTAAGGGATCTGTCATCACCAACATATATATTTTTGGTGTTACAATCATTTAAAGAAGAAAACATGGCTTTGTTTTTGGCTATGTGATAAGAAGCTCCAGAATCAATGAGCCACTTATGAGAATGAGAAGAAGAAGGTACATTTAGTTCATAACCAGACTGAGATGCTTGAAAACCACATGCATAAAGTGTTATTCCTGAAGATGAAGTTGAAGTTGAAGAGTGCTCTAAATGGATGTTATGCTTCTTCATTGCTACTTCCAAGGCTTCCATCTTCTTAAAGCATTTGGATTCTAAGTGGCCATCTCGATTACAAAATTTGTAATGTCTATTAGTCTTCTTCCCTTTGTTTTTATTTTCCTTATCATTTTGTTGAATTGAATTTTTATTTTGATACTGGAAGTGCTTAGGACCCTTGGTTGCTTTAGGACCATTCTTTTTAGGATGTTGCTTCTTAAGATTCTATGAACTTGGTTGCTTCTTGGTGGCTAAGGCTTTCTAAAAAGAGTTTCCAAGATTAAGAAGACCAAGATGTAAGAGTTTTTCTTGTTCTCTTATTAAAGAATCACAAAAGGCATTAAAAGAGGGGGACTTGTAGGCTTGTCCTTGAGAAATAAAGGCTTATATAGTAGAATGGAAGGTGTAAACAAACACAGAGTAGGCTAATCCTAACTTAATAAGAATGGAATAGATAAGGCTACCATCTTCTTTCTTGACCTTAACACCTTCCAAGAGAAGTCTAAGGGTATTGAACTTGGACAAAAAATCTTCAATGGAAGAAAAATTATTGGGGTCCAACGTAAGAAACTCATTTTCGAGTTGATGGGCTCTAATTTCATTTTTAATTCCAAAAACTTTATTGAGTTGTTTCATTGCTTCATTAGGGGTATTCTGCGATATGGAATCTAAGGTCTGGAGAAATAGACATCCCTATCAACCCATGTTCTTGATCTTTCTTATTTTCCTATTTGACTACCTTATCTTCATCTTTAGGTTAAGACTCTTAGTCTGAGGCTATTCTATAAAGACCTTTACTTCTAAGTAAATGCTCCATGTGGGACACCCATTGGAAGTAGTTGGTGCTGTCAAGAATAACTTGGCATGGACTTTCCATTTTAATATCAAAATTAAGCTGTAGATGTTGAAACTAAGTGTTCTAATGGAAATATCTCGAAAAATTAGGCCGATTAAAAAAAACGGCTCTGAAAACGGCTTCCCGATGAAGAAGTTATGGTTTTTTGAAGAAAAATTGTTGAAGACGCCGATGAAGTACGTGAATGTGCGGAAGTGAATGATAATGTTATATTTAAAAAAAAAATCCCCCCTCTTTCCAAACTTAATCTAATTAACTCATTTAAATTTTTTTTATGTGACCCACTTTTATAAATAAGTGTGAGCACTTTTACAATGGTACTTTATGAGCTACCCGCTAAATTGTAACTTAAATAAAGGATAAAGAGGCTTTAGAATTATAAGTGACTCACCTTTTACAATGGGTGTGAACACTTGTACATAAAGTAACTTTAAAATGTAAGTTACATGTGCTTTTAAAAAAATAACTCAACAAAAAGAAAGACTTGAACCCAAGACCTCTATTCTCATAAAGTAACTTTGGACCAAGAGAGCTCGTTTAAAAGGTCAGTAATTTTTGGAAAAGAAGAAGGTTTTTTTTTTTTTTTTTTGAAGTCACTAAAGCTTTGGAGTGCGTAATTACTTGAAAAAAACTCTTTTAGCTTACAAAACAAAAAAACACACAAACCAACACGGAAATGCAAGAAAAAACCAAACCTTATGCCTTGAGGTTCGCTTTCACGGAAACTATATATTTTACTCAATGTTTCTGATTTTCCGAGATCAGACTAAGGCACAGAGGAAATGAGCATACACATGACCAAAATCCTTCCTTTTTGTTTCTGATTTTCCCAGATCGCACAGAGTCGTGGGGCAAAGAGCATAAGTAGAAATGAAAGGTATAGATCTGGTAATAAAAAACATAGAGCTAAATAAACTGAAATAAACAGAGAGATGAATAACTAAAACTGCAAATAAAGATTGTATACCTCCAGATCTTAATAATGACGTAGCTAGGGCTACTAGAAACATTTTCAAGTGAAACGAAAGGGGTTCCACATTGGAACCGATGCTCCTAACATAATAGAGCAGTCCTCTCAGCCTGAAAGCAATAAGAAATAGTAGATCTAGGAAAAAACAAACGAATGCAGTTGTACCGGCTTCAGATTTGGATCCCCAACAGATGCAAACCTCAAATAGCTCTGATATCATGTAGGAATTTACAGGGTAAGTTCCTCAGATATAACACCAAAGGAAACCCCTCACAAACAGATCACAGATCAATACACCTGTATTCTTAACATGGTTAAAACCCTCAAAGAGGGAAACAATCCATGGCTTGAGCCAACACGACCACTTCAGGAAATTTATTAATAAAAGAAAGAAAATCTACATAAGCTTCTCTCATGAATGGTCACCTTACAAATGACCCTCCATGCTCTTTAAATAAAGATCATGGACCAATCGGGTGTTAAGACATAGATCAAGTGTTGGTAATATTGAGGAGAGAATGAACCGTTGGATCACTTCATGTCTAGAATATATCATGACTGTTGGATTGTAAGTTACAAAAGTACATAGTAAAGAAATACACTTTACCTAACTCTACACTAGACCAAGTTATACTTAACTATTTCCTATGTGTCAGAATATCCTAACAACTAAAAGATTTTCATCTTCAGATTTAATATAAAAAGTACTAACTGTTATCCCTGATTTGAAACTTTGTTGCAATAGGTATTTGTCTATTCTAGAATACCATGCCCTTGGAGTTTGATTTATTCCATATACAACCTTTTTAAGTCTGCACATATCATCTAGGTTGTTTGATAATTGGAACTTTTCAAGATGTTACACACACACATATATATATATATATATATATATATATATATATATATATATATATAATATATATATATATATATATATATTCTATTTTCCTATTCAATTTATCCATTTAGGAAGGTTGATTTCACATTCATTTGATATACTTTAAATTTCTTGTGACAGATAAATGCTAAAAAATTTCTTATTGTCTCTAATATTGCAATGGGGGGAAAAGTTTCTTCAAAGTCCACTCCTTCAACCTCTTTCATATACCTTGCACACTAATTTGGCCTCGTTTCTAACAACTTGTCCATCCTCATTTAACTTATTCCCAAAGAATCTTTTTGTGCCAATGCCATTTTTATTTCTTAGTCTTGGAACTAATTCCCATGTTTGATTTTTCTCAATCTCATCTAATTCCTCATTCATGGTCTTTATTCAATCCTTATCTTGACTTCCCTGAGAAAACATTGTGGGTTCAATCATGGACAACATGACAATATGTGCTTGAATAGGAGCACCTATAAGATTTCTTTTAGTTTGAACCCCTACTTCCTTATCATAAAGAATTTGATTATCGGCTTGATTCTTTTGCACATGCCTTGAAGGCATCATTGGATGAGTACATGTTGCCTCTTCTTCCTCTCCCTCTTCTAATTCTTTATGTTTTTATGCTTAGTACTCATTGTTGATTTAATTAGCTGGGATGATACATATTCAGTTCTTTTTTATTATAGAATCTATATCCTTTGCTCCTAGTTGAATATCCTAAAAATATGCCTTCATAATCTTTAGCATAAAACTTACCAAGATTGTCATCATTAATCTTGATGTAGCACTTATTGTCAAAGGCTTTGAAGTGATTGAATGGAGTTGGTTTTCCATACCAAAGCACGTAAGGAGCCTTATCACTATTTGGGGTAAAGTGAGCTTGATTTAATACATGTATTGATGTATGAACAATTTTAGCCCAAAAGGTATTGGGAAGACTTTTCTCATCTAACATTTCTCTAACCATTTGTTGCACCATTTTGTTTTGCCTTTCCACCAAAAATTTTCCTGTGGGGTGTTTGCAATTGAGAAATGTATCCTTATCTAATGTTCTTCTCAAAAGTCATCAAACTCATTTGAGGTAAAATAACCACCTATGTTAGACCTTAAGCACTTAACTTTAAAAATTGTTAAGTTTTCAACAAGGGCCTTGAAAGATTTGAACTTGCAAAATGCTTTAGACTCCTATCTTAAAAATGCAACCCAAGTCAACCTGGTATAGTCATCAATAATTAGCATAAAATATCATTCTCCACTTGGGGTTTTAGTTTTTGAGGGTCCACACAAGTCTGTATGAGCCAACTCTAATGGTTTAGTTAATCAATGTTCCTTGGTCTTGAAATATACTTGAGCTTGTTTTCCAATTTGAAATGATTTACAAACTGTATTGTTGGGATTTTAAATCCTTAGCAAATACCTTACAAGTTGCTTATTTTTTTAGCTTTACCATATGATCAAAATTTAAGTGCCCCAACCTTTTAGGCCATAGGAAACTCTCATCAAGATTTCCCAAACAAATTTTTTCATTTTCCTCATTTGGTATGTATACATTACTTGGTGTTCTCACAACCTTTGCTACTACTTTCCCTTTATTTGTTGTTTTTATTTCATAGCCTTTGGAGTGAATAGTGACATCATACCCTTGGTCAAACATCTAAATAACACTCAACAAATTATGTTTGAGTCCATCTACATATAAAACATTCCAAGCCTTGCCTCCTCAATTGTCCAAAATATCTGTACCTTTTCCCATGATATTACCTAGAGAATCATTACCAAAGGTGACAATACTCGTTTGATCATCTCTTAGTGATAATATTTTATTCTTATCACCAATCATGTGTTTGGAGCACCCATTTTACACATATCATTGGCTACTTTATTTATGAGCATATAAAAAAAGGTACATTCTTCTTTCTTTTCTGCCATTTCCTTTTTCCATATCTTGGGTTCTTCCTGTGCTTAGTTGATCTGAGGGGTTGATATGATTTTTCTTGTTTTACATTTAGTTTCATTATGTCCAATACTATGAAAATTATAGCATTCAATGTGATTTAGGAAAGGAGAAAAACAATTGTTGCTTTTGAGATTATTCCTATGGGAATTTACAACTTTTCTATCCCTATTCCTCAAGGACCAACAAGATTCATTTCCTTTATTTATGATATGATTATATTTAAGATACAATCTATAATGGACAATGTTATGACCAAAATTCATGCATGAATAACAATAATGATAAAATAAATTTTGATACATGGGAGCAAACAACTTTATAGGGAAGAATATTTTGATTCTTTGTTGACTGTCTCTTTGAGATGGACACGACTTCTGTTTATTTTTGTCTTCATATTTGTTGTTGTTCGAATTGTTGTTATTTATATTCCTTTGTTGTTGCTAAGTTTTGTTATTATCATTGATTTTATTGCTATTACATCCTTTGAGTGATTCAACATAGTTGTTTGGTTCTTTATCTTCAACTTTCTTGATGCTTGTCTCTCCTCCAAAATCCATACCAGATTTGATGAGAGGAGATCTATGAACACTCATAATTTCATCCAAACTTTTACATCCTTTAATAAAATTTAAATTTTGGTTCCACTGAGCCTTGGTATTTTCTAATTCTTTCCTAATGGAGACCATTTATTCTCTAGCTTCTCACATTCCTTGCCCTTTTCTTTCAGCTCTTATAATAGAGTGTCTTCAATCTTCCTAGCTCCCTCCAACTCCACCTTAAGAAAAAGTAGTGACGAATCTTCATATTTATCCTTTTATTTTTCATATTTTACCAATAACGCTTTTTTATTTTTGTTCTTTTTTCTTGAGTATATGTATCTCTTCCAAGGCATTGACCATTTCATATTCCATATCTACTTCGATCTCTTATTCATCTAATTTGAATTCATTTTTCCCTTCAACTTGGGTTTCCATGAGCATGAAATCATTGATACTTTCTACATCTGAATGTTGCCCATCCTCTTCCTCTGATGAGTTGTTGTCTTCTTAGGTATAAAAGCTTTTATTCTTGAATTTCATCTCCTTTTTTTTTTCCCATAATGAAAAATCGTAATTTTATTAATGATAAAAAAATTACATTTTGTAGATGCTGAGGCGCATATGCATAAAGCAGATCAAAAGACTGTTGTCAAAAGAAAAACTAGAAAAAAATTTAAAGTACATAATGGGGAGGAGATCATGCTCTTCTCCCTTTTTTCTTCTCAACTTTATGCCCTTCCCCTTGTGTCGGTGAGGACGAATAAAGTATGAGAGAAGTTCCCTCCATAGGGCGAGGATTTTCCTTATCAGAATCAGAGTGATCTGATGTATGCTATCTTTTGGCTCCACTGGTGTTCGTTGTTTCTGGTATCTTATCCGATAAAGAGTCGATCAGTTCCTGCGCTACAAATTCCTCTGTTTCTGGCACCTTGTGTGTTTGATTGTTCACTTTGGGGGAGGCTCCCATATCTTCCTCTGCAGTAGGGACATCATCATGATCTGGTGGAGGGATAGTTGCTTCCTCATCCACCGCTGCTTCATATGGGTTCACTGTGTGTTGCAAACCTCTTGGTTTTTGCGTTTGTTTCTTGTTTTGTCTGGTTTCTTTTTTGGCTTGTGGGCATATTTCATCTCCTTATTGAATCTTCTATATTTATTATTTTCTTTATTAACATATTCATTATCTGCCTTTTTATATGGGAACTTTAAATGCATGGTGACCAACTTTTCCACAATTAAAGCATTTGAAAGGCAACTTACCTTTGTATTTGCTAGATCCTCTTTTCAATATTATGCCAAACTTAGCTTATTTTTCATCAAATCCATAGCTTTATCATTTTTGGCCATCTTTGTTCCTTTTATTTGATTTAAATGTTTCTTCCTTTGATATAGATCTAACTTTTGCAGTTCTCATTTGATAAACAGTTAGATTTCCATGTAGTTGATCCATGATTAGTTTACCAAAATCTCGCATTTCCTCAAGAGTTAAAACTTTGGCATTTAATTTGGAAAGAAGAGACCTTAACACTTTTTGAAAAACTATGGAATCATCCACATTTTCCTCAAGACCTCTTATGGTGTTTACTCTTTCATCCACATGAAGGAAAAAAATTGTCTACATCCTCATCCTCATTCATCTTTAGTGATTCAAACTACATTCTATAGACTCTGAGTTTGGAATTATTTACCTTACTATGACCTTCATAAATGTTCTTCAACTCGTTCCATATAACTTTGGATATTGTTCAATGCATGACTTTAACAAATTCAGATTCCAAACAACCACTACGGATTTCATTCATTTCTTTAACATTACATGAGGAATCAATCTTTTCATCTTTTTTGATTAAGATAGTTGGCTCTTCATAGCCATCCAACACTACATGGTAGACATTTGCACCAAGTAGATAATTCCTCATTCTCACTTTCCAAAATGTATAGTTTGCTCCATTGAACAAAGGAGTTTTGTTAGTAAGACTACCATCCAGGTTGGCCATGTTTCAAATTAGATCTACCTTCCAGTTGCTAGACTGTTGCAGAAGGAACCTACTCTGATACTAATTCTTGGAAACCAAGATAATACTGAGAGGGGGGGTCATGAATAAATATTATATATGTATTTTATCAATGATTTAGCCAATAAAACACATTTAATCACAAAATAATGCACCAAACACATAAAACTTAAAAACAAGTATATATGTGGAAACCCATATGGGAGAAAAGAAAAAATATTCTTTTGATTTTAATGTAAATGCGAGCACAACCTTCATTTTACATCAAATTTTGTAGGCACCAACCCCTTTTTTCTTTGCATGCACCCACTTGTTGGAGGCACCAAACTCCACTTATTTGCATTCACCAACCTACTAGAGGCACCAACCCCTTGATCTTTCTAGACACCAACTTGAAGGAGGCTCCAATCCCTTGATTTGTAAACACCAACTTACTTTATCTACTCAAATATCTCTTTCATACATTTTCTGATCTGAAGTTGAAAATTGAAGATTTCTTGAAAAACTTTTCAAGCTAGTTTATGTCTTGTGGGCAATGGATCGAAATTGAAAAAGAACATAAACTTAGTAATTTTAGTTAAGTTTTGTAGATTTAACTAGAGAAAAATAGACAACATGCAACATTGAAAAACAACAATTTGATGACGGATTTCATCCCTCCTGGACCACGTCTCCGAGTCCAATTTCCAATGTTGGCCCTTTAAATTATATGCTTAAAATGTCAATTACATCAACATATAATTCTCAAATCACAAAAATAATGTTTCCCTTGTGTCCAAAACACTCGAAAACCCTTGTGTAGGCTCTTCTTAGGCTCAAAAAGGCTGAAAAATGGCTAAGTTAGGCATCCTTGTTCATTTGTCTACTATTTGTGCTGCAAAATGACCAAAATGGTAAAAATGACAATGATTCCTCCTTTTTGATATCTGCTAGGTGACAATTTGGCACGGGTTCAATGACATTTTTGCCACAAATCGTGCAGTTTGTTTAATCATTAATCGCACCAATATGGCCACGCGTCGTTTCTTTAGCACTTGGGGTCAATCATATGGTCTTATATGTGGCCAGGGCACGGGCAAGAGGCCACACACCCACTGGTTCTGTGCTCTTAGTCATGTGATAGGCCATGTGGCTGTGGGTTGGGGCCATATGCCAGCCCTCCTTTGTAGCCCCAGCCTTTAGTTTCATTGCATTGAATGAGACCTAGGGCTAAGGTTTCCCGCCCCTCCCCTTCCACTTTACCCACATGCATGTTGAATGATATATGACGAAGGTTGGGGCCACGTGCCCCATCCTCTCCCATTAACACCTAAACCACATTGATTTAAATATAACTTCCGCTACCCATGTTGACCAGGAACATAGTTGGTCTAACGGTTCAGTGGGGTTGTGCAATGCAAGGTTGTGGGTTAGATTATTGTGGGATCAGTTGGACCCTTAAAAAAAATTTGCACCGGCCTTGAGGGCCACATGGCACCTCCCTATTGACATAACCAAAACACAATGACTAATACAAATTCGCCAACTCGAACTATACAACCTTCCACGTGTTAGTATGAGATTGGACCGTCTGACATTCATACTACCCAGTCATCCTATTGACATCAGTGCCACGTCACTGTACGACCTGCCCAGTTAACAGCCCAGTCAACCCTGCAAGTTGTATTTTCAACTGTTTTCCAAAAGCTTCAGAACGTGATAAATTTCACATACAATGTTAGATTGAGGTGATTCAAGCGTCATTGGAATCAGAACGATGAGATCTATGATTTGGCATTGATTTAGGAAGAATTTGAGAACTTTCATTTTTAAGCATATTTTTTACGGATCCTACTAAGGGATCCTCTTGCAAGAGTGAAGACATAACTTGAAGTAGACCTCCTCTTATCCAAATCACATGAAAAATATGAATCAACATAACTACATGTAGCATAACTTACATTAAAGGTATATGATAATCACTTGTATCTTTTAAATATCGAAGCACCCATTTCACTACATTCTAATATTATTTTCCTAGATTTTCCATGTATTTGCAGGAAACATCCACTGCATGTGAAATTACTAGTCTGGTACATACCATCATATATATCATACTTCCTACTCTATTAACATAAGGTACACACAGAACATAATCATTTTCTTCCTTACTACTAGGACATAAACCTGTAGAAAGCTTAAAATGGGAAGTTAAAGAGATATTTGTATATTTTACATTATTCATTTTGAATTTTAGAATTATTTTTCTCAACATGATTTTGTTTTGAAAACCTATGGTCACCATTTTATTTGTCTTTATATATTTCAATACCTAAGATTTGTTTTGTTGCTCATAGATCTTTCATATCACAGGTCCTTTCCATCTTAGCCTTTAATCTGTTAATCTTGTCTATGCTTGTACTTGCAACAAGCATATCGTCAACATATAACACCAAGATAATGTACATACCATTCAAAATTTTTGAGTAGACATAATGGTGATACTCATTTCTTGTATAATTTTAAATCATCATAAAGAAATCAAATTTCTTGTACTATTTCCTGAGTGTCTGCTTAAGGCCATACGATGATTTATTGATCTTGTAAAATAATCTTCTTTTGTGATGTTGCAAAAAACTTTCTGGAAATTCTCGTCCAAATATCCATGTTGGAATGTTGTTTTAACATCTAATTTCTCTTACTCCAAAGCAAGCAAAGAAACTAGTGTCAACACAACATGAACAAATACAAGCTTAACAATTGGCGAATTTTTTATATGGAAATTCCCTTTGAGAGTAACTTTTTGTGACCAATCTAGACTTATACCTTTCAATATTGCCATCAACATCTTTATTCAATTAGTTGACCCATTTACATCCAACAACCTTTCTATCTCTATGAATTTCTATTAGGTCCCAATTTTTGTTTTTATCCAAGGCATCAATTTCTTGTTTCATAACCACCTTATGTTTAAAAATAATCAATATCATCTATTGCTTCTATTGATGGTGCTGGAAATTGCCAACATACAGGGCGTCTCCCCAATATGAAGTCTCAACTAGACCTCACACTATTTGGAGTAGGATCCCCATCCAAGAAATAGCCCCAACTACCATATTCTTAAAGATTTTCCTTGGTTGCAATAAACAACATAAGAGAGTACACATACTTTTGAGATGAGAAACTAAGTTAGTCTTGTGAAGTATTCAATTGAAAAGTGTATAAAGGTTCTTTCACAGAAGGGGAGAGAAAATGAGTCTTTAGAAGAAAATTAATAGTACTATCCTAATAAAGACACACACATATATCTAAAATAATCATTATTTATCCTGCAAAATAGTTCACAAAGAAACAATGATCATGAAATTAAGATACACACGATTCAAAGATGCATACTAAAGCCAACGAAATAGTTCATTTTGATTAGTATGTAAAAATAAAAACATACACCAGAAAGAATGAAAGAATAGTCTTACAACATTCACCATATATGCATGAAAGTGCATTGGCTCCAAGAAATTCAAATTATTAAGTGAAATTTCCAATATACACCATTAAAATGGTACACCACCAACTCCAATATTGGAACATTAAGCCACCACTTTCTCCTCAAAAGGATGATCTCCACTCCTATGCCTAGCTTGAGAAGCCAAGGTGAAAAGTCATTTTTTTGGGCTATGAGGGTTTATTTATAACAAATGAGGTGATTCTCCACTTCCCATGTGACTCTTGGCCTCCCTCATGACACTTGAGCTCCCAAGTGACTTTTCACATTCCATGTGTGACCATTTGAGCTTACACATGACTCTAGGAATTTCTAGTGAATTTTCACATTCCATGTGTAACCCTTGGGCTTCCGCACATTTTACATTTTCTCCTTTTTTTTTATATATATAAATAAAATATTACATTCCAAAAATTGTGGCAAAATACAATGACAACATATACTTTTATGGTGACACTTTGATAAGCCATGATTTGGCAATGATGACATAAGACTTCATAGTAGTGTATTAATGTCAAGTTATTCTCTTCGCTGCTATGCCTTCAATTGTTCATGATTGGTTTTACTTGTACTTCTTCTTCATCCTCCAAAGGGTTGGTTATGGTATTAGAGTCTTCCATGTAATCTTGATCTTCGTCCATCTTTCGTATTTAAATGTCCCTTTATATTTTTATTTGATAGTCTCTTTGTGTTTCACCTCCACAAGTGTCTTTGTAGATTTCCTTGATTTCCTCCTTGAACATCATCTTTCCATGTTAGGATGATAACGCCTGAAAATAAAGTTCACTCATGAAAAGACAATATTAGTCCCAAAATCACCTAGTCTACCTTGATTCTCACGCAACATGATGACTATGATGGGATAATGCACAAGGTTGAAGAGAGAGGTCTTCTTGGGCACATTTCACAATATTAGGAGGCAAGAAGTGAGGGACTGAGCACTGTGGCTGCACAATGCATTTTGGTTGAGGGAGAGACAAGTCAAGGTTTACTCATTGGGAAAGTTCAGGAAGCAGGGAGGCATGACTAGGCACTGTGATTGTGAAATGCATAGTGGTTGAGGAAGAGGCTCAAGGGACTTGCAATTGCACTATAAGGGTCTAAAAGAGTCTCCACTATCCACTGTGATTACACAATGCATAGGGCAATGAATGGATGATCAAAATTGCACATTGGGCAAGTGCAACCATCAAGACTGAGTGACTGAGTACTATAATTTATCAATGAATAGTTGAGGGGGACTATCTTCTATAATTGCGCAGTGTACAGTTCTAGGAGGTAGAGGCATCATCACTGTACCCTTGGAATATTTAGTGCACATTTTCTAGGGATGGAAAGATTGGTCATTGATTGAGCAAGCTGCAAGGACAATGAAAACTCTGAAAATGACTAAGTTTGAGATTAGTGAAACAAGAAGGTAAGAGTACGAGCATATAACAAGTATTGAACATTATCACACACATAAATCATCAACCATATTGTTGGGCATGGAATCCCCCCACAACATGTTATGGGGCTCAAAGCCCAAGTTTTGAGTAATATTATTGTAAAGCCTCGCAAATTACAGGCGCGGAATGTATGTTAGAGTCATAGGGCTATCCACCCTAAGTTTGAATGTAATGTCAGCCTACCCATGGTCCGCAGACCATGGGATTGTATAAATAAGAGCAAGGCTCTAAGTTGTAAAGAGAATTATATCATGATAGAATAGAATGGATAAAATGAGATAGCGAAGCATAGAAGAAGAGTCTAAGTGTGTCCTGGGTCGTAGTACTAAGAAGAGGCTCTGCAGCTGAGTGCACGGAGGCCTAGTAGAGTCTGCAGCTGAGTGAGCGGACCCTTGCAACTGAGTGTGCAGGGTAGAGTTGAGTCTGTAACCGGAGAAAGGATTAATAAAGAAAGGTTTGTTTACAAGTTCTATGCATCTATTCTGAGTTATTACATGTTTGATCTTAAATTTCAAGTATACTGTTTATTTACTGCGCACACTTATATGAATTGTGAATATTGTTAAGTGTAACTGAAAGCGTACAAATAAGCTAAGATAATCAACTAATATCAGGCTACTAGTAAGGATTTGGGTAATAACGCTGTTCGGTCCCCAAGTAGGGCTGTGCGAAGGCAACATCACAGGTTACGAGGTATAGGTGAGCGCGCGTAGTGACGTGCGCGTAGGGTCGAACCACAAACCACTTGAAACCGTCAGACATCTCCAAGGTGTATAAACCTAGTTCTAGCACCCTACCATACTACTTCGAGTGAGACCTCAGTCCACGCTTCACGGACTGTTTCTGAAAGGGCCATTAGTACCGGGATTTGTTTGGCTAAATCACCACCGAACCTGGGTCAGGCCCCAACAAGCCAACACATATGACAAGGAGATACATAGTACCCAAAATCAATGTATATTCATTGAAACAACAACAAAGCGATACTTACCTCCAAGTGCAACACTTAAGATATACCTTTACGACACAACCATTGACTATGAAGAGAAAGTGAAAACAGAACTTAGGAATGATTCTAATGCATGTCCCTATGATAGATAAGACCTAATAATGCAAGAGAATACATTGGAGATTCCTCTCAAAGGTATGGGATGGCTTTGACAAAGAACAACACTTTCCCTAGAAAAAGATGACACTTTGGATTTCTTTAGAAAGGGACTTGAAAACTTAGAGAAAAAGTATTAGATCACAAACAACCCAAAAAGATTATTCACATGATCAAAGGGAGGCTCCAAAATTTGAATGTAGGAAAAATTTGGAGGGTGTTATAGCAATGACAACACTTTCTAGGCATAGGAGAGAAGATCATCCTTGAGGAGAAAGTGGTGGCTTAATGTTCCACTATTGGAGCTAGTGGTTTATTATTGTAATGGCGTATCTTGGAACTTTCACTTAATGATTTGAATCTTTTGGAGTCGATGCACTTTCATGCATATATCGTGAATGTTGTATGACTATTATTTGAATCATTGTTTTCAGTGCATGCTTGTGTTTATACATACTAATGAATATGAAATATTTCGTTGGCTTTCGTATGCATATTCGAATCATGCGTATCTTTATTTTATGATTGTTGTTTCTTTGTAAATTATTTTGCAGGATAATTAATGATTCTTTTAGATATATGCATGTGTCTTTATTAGGATAGTACTATTACTTTTCTTTTAAAGACCCCCTGTCTCTCCCCTTCTTTGAAATAACCTTTATACACTTTGCAATTGAATACTTCTCAAGGCTAACTTAATTTCTCATCTTGAAAGTATATGCATACTCTCTTATGTTGTTTATTATAGCCTAGGAAAATCATTAAGAGTATGGTAGTTGAGCCTATTTCCCAGATGGGGCTCCTACTCCAAACAATGTGAGGTCTAGATGGGACTTCATATCAGGGAGACCCCATGTATGTTGGTGGGTTCTCTCCGCATTGTCAATAACCAAAGTAATAGATGAAGTAAAATCGATGTATGTTTTAGAAGGATTTCTCTCCCGCATAGATATTCACAATGCTGGTTGTAAAATTTCCACATTTTCCTAAATATATTCAGTATTTATGTTTTTTTAGCATTAAAAACTTTTTCTCACTTCCTTATCTCTATAGATGATTGGGTGTCCAACAAGATTTGTTGGTTTAATGGTACCTATTCATGTTTCAAATCAACAACTACATTGTTTGGGTTAATTAGAGAAAATTTATCAAATATCATGTCTCTGCTAATGATGATTTTGTAGGTGCTAGGATCCCTCTCTCTACATCCCTTAGCTACATCATCATAACCAACAAAGATATATTTTTTAGATCTAGGGTCTAACTTGGAATTTTGATTCTTAGGAGGAAGTGTGTAAGCTTCACGATATATATATATATATATATATAATATATATATATATATGGGTGAGGGGCTCGACTGATAAGGAGAGGAACTTGAAGAACCACTGGGCCGCCATTGCCTTTCATTCATATCTTCTCGAAACTCTAACTCAGGGTTGACCTACCTTTCCTTTCAGGACCTTTCCCATGGAAAAGGGAAGGAGATCATTTATGCATTTTCTGGTGTAATGAAATCGATCATGAATGAATGAATTCCGTCATGAAATATATAATGAATGAATGCATATTGACATATATAATATATGCATTTTCTGGGTCCACTAGTAAGATCCGGAGGTTATGGAATGATGGAAAGGAGAAGCTTAATAATTAATAAGGTGTGATCCGTCAAGTTTCTATTACCTAATTTCATAGTGGCCTGTTGCCAATCCTATAGAAAAGGGGAAGGTTTCTAGGTAGATGGGTTACATTAAAACAAAACAAACTTTGAGTCAGGTAAAGAGAGCTTCGAGGGAGGGGGGGTAGGATGCAGATCGGAAGGACACAACCCCGGTTATATATATATATATATATTCCTCTGAAAGGAACTATAGGAGATGGCTTCCAAACATCAAAATGGATCTAATCAACTATTCATTTACTAAAATGATTTCCTACTTTAAAACTTTTGTCTACACTGCTTTTCAAATATACAATGTTTGCAGAAATTCAAATTTAGAGATTTTAAATTTGGAAGTAATTTGTGATATGTCAGTATTTGTAGCCCTTTCTCACTCATATGGCCTAGTCATTGATGTCATAAATGAGTGGATTCAATTGCTTCCTCAAATATCACTATCGTTTCAATGATCTAATTACTTCCATCCAATTTGTAAAGGTTTCTTGACTTAGTAGCCTTCATAACCACTAAATCACCCTTGGACACCTTCAGTGCTCCCCCTTCACCAATAAAATTATGACTTCTAGAATCCAAAGCTATCAAGAAATTGAATTGCTTTTTAGTTTAGGAAATTGTCTAACATTATTTAATATCCTTCTAACACTATAAAACATTTTAATTTTGACACTCCTAACCTCAACAATCTTACAAGAAATGTTATTTCCCATAAGGACAATTCCACCATCAATAGCTTTATATAAATAAAACCATTTTCTGTGAAGACATATATGATGAGAAGTGCCAAAATATAACAACCATTCTTCATAGTATTTAGGAAAATTTATGATAGATAATACTTCATTAATCATACCTGATCCTGATTCAGCTAGATTTGCCTCCTTTTTAGACTCTTCCTTATATTCTTGTCTCTTCCAACAATCCTTCTTGAGATTCCTTGTCTTGTTATAGTACTACCAGCTAAGTTCTATTTATTTCCATTTGATTTTAATATGGATGTACCTCTCGAATATTTTCCTCTTCCTTTGGATTGACCTCTAACCACCATTTCTTTTGGAGTGGATTTTTCAATACTTTATTCCCTCCTCATCTCCTTTGACAAAAACACTCCAACAAGATAATCAAATTCAATAGTCTCAATTGCACTTAAAGCTAATAGAGGTTACAAAATGATCCCACGATTCAAGAAATGAACACAACATTGTAATTTCCTTATCTTCATTATCAAATTTAATATCCATACTACTCAACTGACAAATAAGTGTATTCAATGCATTTAAACAATCTACAATTTTCGTACCTTTATTGTTAGACTATATGGTTGTCTCTTTAAGTGGTTTTGATTTGCAAATAATTTTTCATATAAAGTCCTTCCATCTTGCTCCATAAGATTTCTGATATTACTTCACCGATATTGTTAAACAAAATATCATTTGAAAGACATAACTAAATAATGTTCAGGGCTCTAGCATCGATGTCTTCCCACTCTTCATCGATCATCATTATAGGTTTCTACATATATATTATACCTCCATTTTTTTTTAATTATGTCTATTCAATTATTTTTGGAATAAATACGTGATACTTTTACAAACCATGTGGTCTAAACATGGCTTCTTTAAACATAATTTAGATTCCCATTATATATATATAGAATGGTTCCACCAACTAGGGTTTACCCATTTACGTCTTTTAAAAAGAATATCATATAGCTAGTTACTATTAATTTTGCACCTTGATAAGGTAGAAATTGAGGTGCCCCTTTATAAGAGGGAAATACATCAAAAGTTAACACATACATTTATAACCAAACATGCTAATGTTCAAACTTTAAATCATAGTTATGATTCTCTTGAGGCTATTTATCAGAGAAGGAAGCTCCACTACCACCATTAAATGGCCCTTTGTAGGTAGAGAATCCACTGGTGAAAGTAATGTCTCACCCTCCAACAAGAATATCATGAAGGTCCATTGATAACTTGAATGCTATATTAAATCTATACTATAGCAACAAATTGATCTCATGCCCCATGTTCCATGTATACCGTAGAGGCCCTTCACAAGTTTCCACCACAACAAAAGGTATTATTAAATGCTATTTTTGGGATTGATAATTTGAACATTAGATTAATTACATTTGATATTTACTAGGTTTTATCCAAGCTCCCTCATCTTTGTGCATTCCAGATCAAAATAGCTTGTCATGACATGACTGCATTTAGATGCATTACTAATCAAGTGGTGTACAATTGTGTTATGTCATTACCAGTTTGGAGAGCTTTAGGTTCTCTTGAAATCACACTGTTGGTTATCTTTTTGATGGTTGATATTTCACTAGTGACACGTAATTATTTTTACTCTTTCAACAGGGTGTTGATGGGCCAAAATGTACCACCAACGTCTAAGGGGGTCTCCCCAGTGTAAAGTCCCAATTAGAATTCACATTATTTGGAATAGGAGCCCCATCCGGTATGTGGGCCTGGCTGCCACCATGAATGTTTTCTGCTCTTGGTTATCAAATGAGAAGGTGCTAGAGTGGTGCGAGAATGAAGTGTTCGAACAACGAAACAAAATCAGACCAAGATTGACAAATTACAGAAAGAGGTTTAAACAAGTCACAACAATGATAAGAAGAGATAAATGATGAGGGCGATTAGTGAGCTAAAACCCCATTGGACATAATAAAAAGGAACATGTCGTAGGTCAATTATGAATTAGTTCACAATAGGTCACCGACATGGCAAGGAACAAGTAAACACAGATTCTAAAGCGAAACATACATGCAACCACTATGTATCAATACATAACATTTCGCATATATGAAAACACTCATACAGATATGGTGAGGTACCATACAACTAATACAATCACCATGAGTCAGCATGGGAATTAGCGCAAAAGGAAAAAAGAAAACGTCTTATTAATATTGCTGCAACTTCAAATACATATCATGCAACTGGTCAATACCTAGTAGTGGAACATGGACTGTTCATACCATCGTCCGGTGTCAAAACCCTAGCCCTATTGCAAACCCACTCTCCTAGTTACCAAGAGTTGAGTGACCCTAGCTCTCAAGCATCAATCAACTATCTATCTTGGCCTCAACTCGAGTGCTAAAAGTCCTGGTGAATGAGGCATAAGGGCACATTTATAGAGGTGAGATGACTGCTCACCTACCATGACCCTTGGCCTCCCTTATGACCTTTCAACCACCTTCATGACTCTTGATATTACCCACTTCTTCCTCAGGCCACAATGATTATTACATGCCCAAATCATACCTAACATAGTGGCTTCCATAATAGTGGGTGATATTTACATCATGATGAAAGAGATAGAGAGAAAAATGCTGAGAGTTATTGGAAACCCTAGAATGCTGGGTGCCCAAATATTGCCATGCTACAGATGCTTGGTCTTGAGATCGATTCATTTTCTTGCCACTATGCCTCACTTGCCTTCATCTATATTATGGTGATGTGCCTTTGAGTTTATTGAAAAGTTACTAGAACTTGGAAGGGACCATCTAGCTTACTGAAGGAAAACATAGTTGTGCAAGCTCCATGAGAAACCCTAATCCTTTTGCTTAGAACAATATCTGTTTTGTTCTTTCTACCTGCACACAAATAACATTACTTAGACATAATTTCGGACAAAGAATGATAATGGATTTACAACCAGCTAATTTGAAAGAATGACATTAATAAATAATTAATCTAGATCCTTGTGTGGTAATTATTGTGCCACAATATTATCAATGCTGTGGCCTTGGGGGTTTAGTATTCTCATTTACTCTCATTATCATTTCACTGCACATATTGTCTTGGTATCACTGTCTAATCGAGGTCACTAGTGTTCACCAAGGTTAGACATTGTCATGTTGGCTAGTTATGCAAGAGAAAACTCTGTCCGCGCCCTTAACTCACAATGTTGTTCCTTTTGAATCAGTATTGGTTCTCGGCCTAGTAAATTCCAATCTTTTCCTGATGCTATACAAACTCTTCAATTGAAACAAAGATGAGCCATTCTTTGAACCTGTTCCTCCTATACCGCAAATTGTGTCATGGTAGAGTCTGAGGAAGTTCCAAGAGCTTTCTACTAACAACGGGCCCCTATCTGTCAATCACATCTCCATCCTCTACGTCACAATCCTTATATTTGATTTGGTTCTGAACCTGATTAGTGCTCTTGTAGCCAAACACTTTTCTAATTATGAACCAGAACTCCAATGCATCAACCCTTGCTTCTGCTGCTTCACAAATTGTTTTAACAATGTCTTAAGGGAGGTATAGTGACGTCTCAACATAAATTAATACATTACCCCACTATATGTCTCTCATCATTAAGCTTAGAAACAGTGCATAATCTATCATAAGAAAACTCTAAGCTCCTTCAAAGTATAGAGAGCTGAAACATGAATATAAGCCAACAAACTTGGGTTGAGGGATCTGGAACGAGTTGAAAACCAAAATAAGGCCTCAGAACCTGTGAGCTTAGCCAAAGGACCTTATGAAACATGTTTGCGTGATCTTCTAGAGTTTCCTCGTAGATAACTCCAAGATTTGTTTTGGTCTTTGGCTCAAACTAGCCCTATTACAAACCCAACAAATACAAATTGGAATGGGGTATTCGAACCCATCTCATCTGGAAGTGGGACTTAAATAAAGTGGGTGAAATCGCTAAGTCACATAGTCGCGTTTTGTTGGAAGTTGCACTCGGATAGTTGGGCATGCCTGTGACCTCGCTACTTGTTGGAAGGGATTCTTCAAAATCAGCTTCATAGTCACAGAAGTCGCATGACATGGGAGGTCGCACCTATCTCTGCTTGTTTTTGGGCGATTTTGCGACTTGGGAGAGGTCGTAGAGTCACATTCAAAGGGAGGCGCACTTTCTAGAAATGATTTGGCTGCGGCTATGTGACTTAGCAATCTGAGCAAGGGTCGCATGATTGCAACATCGGACAAGTCACATTGATCATTGTGTTTTTCAACGGTGATCTGCGATTGGGGAACCTCAAAGAAAATCACACAACAACACGAAAATAATGGTCGCATAGTCATCGACCCTCTCCGAGTGTGATATTGTGACTTCTAGGCGACTGGTGGAATTTGTAATCCTTTTGAAACCATGCATGTTATAGGTGGGCACCCCTGCATTTCTTCCTATTTATTGCACAACATCACATTTGTAGGTTTGCGGTTTGCAGTTTTCTGTCGAAACCCCTGTGCTGCTATCCTCCTCTAACTCATGCCGATGTGTGGTACAACCTATGTGAGGTGTATGCACTCTATCCAACACTACTCCCATGGGCAATTAATGCTCAACACCAACCATAGTTTTTAAGCCATTCAATACGTCATTACCATGTTTTATCGTGGGTGTAAGATATTGCCTTAGTGCCAAGGCCTCCCATTCTGCTGCATGAGTATGGCGATTACCGCAAACCCCAGGGCCACTCTTTTGATGAAAATATGACCATAAGCTTGTCCTTGGGTAATGCAATCCCTTCCTAGAATCGTCGAGGGCGTCTTTGAGGTTGCTTATCGATGTGTCCACAACCATGCATGTTCTTTTAGGAGTGCCACTTTAATGCGGTGCAAATGTATGCGAGGTCCTAAATGTGGGTTCCTCATGATATCCTCTGTCATTTCTCATTTTCATTGGGAGAACACTGATAAATTAATCAGGAATGGGAATAGCTTTGCTGATACTTTTCTTCAGGCTTCTATTTCTAATATAATTGATTCTATCAAATCATCAAAGGGACTTTGCATCAAAACATGTAATCTTTCAATTTGTAACGAGAAGAACCTAAAGTTGTGCTCAGATGAGGCTTTGTCCTATTTAAGCCCAGTGGAAATGGAGATGGCACAGAAAGAAGAAATTGAAAATGTTATATGCATTGAGGAAGTCAACTCAAAATTGACAAAGTGTGCTGAGGTGTTAGTTAACAGTGATAAAAACAAGATGAAAGAAGACAATAAAAGTTCTTTGAATTTTGGAGGACATTCCTTGTGTAGCATACAACTTCTAGAATTGGTAGATGCAGTCAAATATGGGGTAGGGGATGTGTCGGACTCTACACATATTACAACAGGGATGCTTCTAAGAATTTTGTCAGAGAAAAACTCAAAACATTTAGATGTAGATACTCACCATCAAAATAATTCTTTAGGTCCAAAAACAACATTATAATGGTTTGCAGATATGATTCCAGGTGATACAAACCACTTGGAGTTAACATCTGTGAGGTTTAATGAAGAAATTTGTGATCCATTCTTATCCCAAGATACTGTTTCCAATAAGAATGAAATAGGTCTTTGTGAATGTTCAATACCAGAAAAAATATCAAGTCATTATGGTGCTCTAGATTTCATTGGATATGCCTGCATAACAAGCATCCATTCTAAAATGGCATTGATGGGTGCCTCCCCATGCACTTTGGGACGAGCTGGGATTCATGGATTCGATGCATATCCATGCTTACTTCATTTATTACCCATGTTTAATTCCCTTCATCGTGATACAAGCCACCAACTTATGTTAAGGGATTATTCAATGTTCTTGTTTGCAAAATATATGGCATCTTCAACCACTTTCTTGAAAAGGAGGTGGAATGAAAACAAGTTAGTTCATAACATCGGTATTTTTCATGTGAGAGTGTAAAATCCAACTAGTTTCATGAGAAATCAAACAAATAATAATGAAAATAATTCTAGTCAAGGATCATGAACCATAGGCAACCGACATTAAAATGATATTGATGGCATGCTTTTATAAACTTGTGCTTCAAATTATCCTTTTGAGATGAGTTCCAAACTAGGAATTAATAGAAAGCCAATTGATGCTAACTTTGATATCTATGTTTCCCTTGGGGATGATGTATTTATAGAGCAAGTGGCTTGAAGTACTAGCGAACATGGGTTCAGAGGGGTGAGAAATTTCAGCTATGTCAACCTAGGGCTTCAAGGGTGCTAGGGGAAAAAAACGTTATTACGACCCAAATGAACATGCTGATATGGGGAAAAAATAACCATGAATCTAAGGGGATACAATATAGAATAATTCACCCCATGATGTCTAACAATGCTGATGAGAATGTGCCTTCTCTTTTAGAAATTTGGGTTTCTTCCAAACCCTAATATGGGCACGTAATGAAAGCCAACTTGAAGACATATATGCCCACGCGCAGGGCCTTCACCAATCTGTGTTGCCAACTATAGAAAGATGAGTTTTGAGGTCGTAGGGGAACTTACAATGCATCTTTGAAGCATCAAACCTCGAAACCCTAAAGTCATCAGGAGGTTAGTATCTGAGAAAAAAAATGATGTGGGGATTTAATGTGTGACACATGAATGGATGCACCAAAGGGGGTGGATAGGTAAGGTCGCACGAAGAGAAACTAGTTGGGGGGTCCTATCAAAACCCTATAAGCTAGGAGCGAGTGGAGGGGTACCCAAAGTTTTGAATATGCCCAAAAAATTTTGGTGGTGTTGTAGTGGCTACAATAATTGGCGAACCATTGGTAGAATCCAATATCTTTGTCAACATCCATGTAGTAGTCGAGTGCGAATACTGATGCAAGGGAATATTGAACATATGCTATGGGCACCTCTTGCATTGTCATGACCTTTGCAGATATGCCTTCCCTCGTGCCTCAGCTAGGTCTTGCCAGCCAGTAAACACCTAATTGATAGTTCACATATGCCGGTAGTTGATGATGATGCAAAGAATAGGGAAGGGGGCTTTTTGTATTTAGAATTTTAAAAATAAGTTTATGGTGTTGCTCCACTATAAGTGGGCCTGGATAGTACCCTGGTGGAGTCACTTCAAGAAATCACAAACGTTTCTCCGTTGCCAACGAGCCTGGTTAGTACCTCGGTGGAGTCATTGCATTACCTCTCTGTGCAGGAAGCCTTTCTCTATCCTTTACTCTTTATTTGGTTTCATTTTACTTTACGTGTGCATTTGCACTTATTTTTGGGCGTTCATTACGCCAGGGCAGATGAGGGATCCCAACTTATTTTACGAGCAAGAGAGGTTGTTTCTTGTTTGACAGAAACTAAGAGATATCCTGATTTAGGTTTGCCCCTATGCCAAGCTTCCACATCTCATTTCCTGTTAGCAAGTGAAAAAAACACAAGTCATCGAAACAATAAAGACCACACTGAGCACGAGCTTCATGTTATGGATATAGGTCATTTAAACTGATTAGGATTCCCCATGAGAAATACGTTCTTATTCTCCCTATTAGTAAATTAGACTCATAGGAGAGATATCTAGGATGAAAATTTGATGTCTGGCTCTAAGAGAGGCTACCCATTGGTGTAACCATCACAAATTCACACAATCATAGGGCTAGGGTTTTAGTTCTAGGGTTAGGTGACCAAGAAAATATCCTAGGGTTTACAAACCGGTGTCAAGAGGTCGAAGCAATGTATTGGAGTAAGAGAAAAAGGTGTGAGAAAGCTATTCACGGCACCACAAGTTTGGAATCTTCAGGTTCATGAAGGCTCATGCAGCGACATGCAACATAGATGAAAATTCCAGGTTAGGTCAAAGGTGAGTGTGTGCTAAGCGAGAAGGCAAGTGTATGATGCAATGCATCAGCCACGGTTAATGAGCCAATGTAATGCTATATGCAAAAGAGATCAACTAGTTGCCATTAAAGGACAAATGTAATGCGTATGAAGAGATTTCACAAATGCAATTCAATAACAAACAAATGCAAGGACATGAGTGCAAACAGGGAACTAACTACCTGCAATAAAGAAAATGAAGCATGACAAATTTAAATCATAAAGCAAATTCTAATCATCCAACTAATAAGTAAAACTAAAACCTAACTACTATAAACCCTAAATTCTAATTTAACCAAAGCATAGGTTTGGTTACGTGAAATCAAACTTCCAATTCAGCCATCGCAATGGTTCCAAACCTGTAAAAACAAAGATGATGACAATTAGAATTTGTTAAAAGAGTTGTGCAAAAACTAACATGCTTACCTGTAAACCATGCACAACAGCAAGAATATCTCATCCACCTACAGGGAAACATGTTAAAGAAGACCTTTCAAGGCAAACTGCAACCCAATCCTGGTAAATCGAACCACAAATGTGAAATTTATAGTCATCTAGCCATAACATACATCCATTTATGCTTAACCCTAAATCAAATGCAAGTAAGGCAAGAGGTTGATGGCTGGTAAAGGAATTTGCTAGATTAATATGATCTGCGACCCTATCATGATCTAGAGGATGATCAAGTTGATAACCCTAAAAAGAGGGGTCTCTGTCGGGTGTAATTGAGATCCCTAAGGATTCAAACACAGAAACCCTAGTTCCAGAAACCCTAGTTTGAAATTGTTCATGGACTTCGTCAAGGATGTGAGGACCTGACATAACCATCAGTGCAAGTTTAAGTGCCTCATCATCCTTACCAACCTCTGAACCTTCAAACGACACTCCATCCCATATTGGTAGCTTCTCAAGATTTGTAGATGGGTGTATATGATTATTGTTGGTTGTGACCATCACAACTATCAGTGAAAATATTGTGGATTGGATTCATTGTCTGAATGTTGATAGATTGGCAGCCTGATAAATGAGATTCTTTAGATTCCAGAGAATGAACTGAATCAACCGCAAGAGTGTCAGGTAAAGGGGAGATCAGGCAATTGGCATCCTCCCATCTACGAGATAGTAAGGTATCATTTGATTGTGTATGTTGACAAACTGTATTGGCTAGAAGACAATAAAAAATATTTGAGACAATGGCTAGAGCACTTCCTTCAGTAAAAAAAATTAGGATATAGAGGTTGATGCACATCAGTTGAAAGTTGATGAGAATATTTTCTCAGAGAGGCATTTCTCAAATCAGGGGGTTTCCAAGATGAGCTCGCATCTGGTGAGAAAATGTTGTGAGGAGCGTGATGTGCAAAAACCCTAATTTCAGAAACCTTAATTTGACTTGTTTCAGGAGTCCCATCAGGAACGTGAGAACCTGACATAACCATCAGTGGAATTTGAATTGCCTCAACTTCTTGATGAGTCCCTAAACGTTTGAAAGGTGGGTCAAAAAATTATGGTGGCTTTATAGGATCAACAGACAGATACGTAGGATAATCACCAGAGGCATGAGCGAAGATATTTCCAGTAATTTGAGAATCGATGAAACCACTGGTTTGATCAAGTTGGGTATTTGATACATAAGGCTCGTCTTGGCTTGGGGGTGAAGAGGAAATAATGAGGGAACCAACTTGAGCTGGACGAGATCCAGGACCCTCTTCTTCATCCACTAAAGGTTGCGAGTGGCAAAGATCAGGCATAAGCGATTCAGACTCCGCATCCCTTAACTGTGAAACCTCACCTTCATGCACATGATTGCAATCAATGTGAGCAAGATAAAGATATGAATGATATGAAGGTACCACCGGTGCAGTAGACCCATGGACTAAATCAGGTTAGAATGGATGCACAAGGTCATATGAAGGAGCACCGATCAGACCCAGACTCAAATCCTGCCCATTTATGTTTTCCAAAGTGAAAGACGAATTTGCAGGCCTGATGTGGTTTGTGGATTTGATAGGATGATCAATTTTACCTGAGATAAGACCAAAGCCATCATGCACAAGTGAATGAGATCCCAGGATATAGTGAGACGTATGTTGAAAGGACTCGATCGGGGTTCCACCAGGAGGAAGAGATGTTATGTAAGTTTTAGATTCAAGACTAAAAGAATGCATGGGGAATTTAGAGGCGAGACCATCAGATCTGTTTCCCAGAAAGCACTATTCTTCATTTGAACCACTTACGACCACAATATTATTATATAACAAGTCAAGAGGATGATGAGAAATCCACAAACAATAATCTCTTCCTCGAGGGGTTGGGGTTGTTCCAGATTTAGAGAGATAGGAAAAACAAAATTACGGGTAGATTCTGGACATTTTGTAATCTACAAATTATGATGATACTCATGCGGTACCGGACTTGTTTCTAATTGAAAATTTTATAAAGAAATGAGAACTAATCATTGAAAATTTATATTCAAATACACCCAGTCGGCATCACTTTCAAGCAATTCAAACAAAGATGCACATATCTGAAAGAAAAGTCCTCTAAAGATTCTTCAGGTTTCATCCTAAGCTCATTTATCCTCTTTAACACATCTTGAAAATCGTACTTGTCAAACACTTGTTGGAGATTACCGACGAGTTGCTTGAATGAATGAATGGATGCCGTTGGAAACGTGTGGCACCATTGCTTGGTGTGACCTTCAAGGGTGAGGGAGAAAAACACACAAGCAAAATTTTCATCGTCGATCTCAAAAGATTCATAGAACTCTAGGAAGTCAAAAATGAGCTCAATTAAAGGTGTTCCATCCTCACCATCAAACTTTAACTGAGACAAGTGATGGAGCTTCTCTCGAGGGATTGAAAATAGACAAAATAGATAAACACCCCAAGAGCAAGATTTTGGTCAGAGCCATTAACAGATATGAGACTGAATTGAAGGCTCCAAGGGCTTAGCTTGTCATCTAGCCCTCTTTCTAGTGCCAATTTTTTGATGGGCCAAAATGTACTGCCAATGTCTAAGGGGGTCTCCCCAGTGTAAAGTCCCAATTAGACTTCACAGCATTTGGAATAGGAGCCCCATCCGGTATATGGGCACAGCTGCCACCATGAATGTTTTCTGCTCTTGTTTATCAAATGAGAAAGTGCCAGAGTGGGGCAAGAATGAAGTGTTCAAACAATGAAACAAAATCAGACCAAGATTGAAAAATTGTAGAAAGAGGTTTAAACAAGTCACAATAATGATAAGAAGAGATAAACGATGAGGGCGATTAGTGAGCTAAAACCCCATCAGACATAACAAACAGGAACATGCTGAAGGTCAATTGCGAAGTAGTTCACAATAGGTCATCGGCATGGTAAGGAACAAGTAAGCACAAATTCTAAAGCAAAACATACATGCAACCGCTATGTATCAGTACATAACATCTCGCGTATATGAAAGCACTCATACAGATATGGTGAGGTACGAGATAGCTATAATACAATCACCATGAGTCAGCATGGGAACCAGTGCAAAAGGAAAAAGAAAACATCTAATTAATATTGCTGCAACTTCAAAAATATATCATGCAACTGGTCAATACCCAGTAGTGGAACATGGATTGTTCATACCATCGCCCGATGTCAAAACCCTAGCCTTATTGCAAACCCACTCTCCTAGCTACCAAGAGCTGAGTGACCCTAGCTCTCAACCATCAATCAAATATCTATCTTGGCCTCAACTCGAGTGCTAAAAGTCCCGGTGAATGAGGCCTAAGGGAACATTTATTGAGGTGAGGTGATTGCTCACCTACCGTGACCCTTGGCCTCCCTTATGACCTTTTGGCTACCTTTATGACTCTTGAGATTACCCACTTCTTCCTCAGGCCATAATGATTATTACATGCCCAAATTAGACCTAACATAGTGTTTGACATAATAGTGGGTGATATTTACATCATGATGAAAGAGATAGAGAGAAAGATGTTGAGGGTTATTGGAAACCCTAGAATGTTGGGTGCCCAAATCTTGCTACACTACAGATGCTTGGTCTTGAGATCGATTCATTTTCTTGCCACTATGCCTCACTTGCCTTCATCTATCTTCTGGAGATGTGCCTTTGAGTTTATTGAAAAGTTACTAGAACTTGGAAGGGACCATATGGCTTACTGAAGGAAAAACTAGTTGTGCAAGCTCCATGAGAAACCCTAATCCTTTTGCGTAGACCAATATTTGTTCTGTTCCTTCTACTTGCATGCAAATAACATTACTCAGACATAATTTCAGACAAAGAATGGTAATGGAATTACACTATCTAATTTGAAAGAACGACACTAAAAAAAAATTAATCTAGACCCCTGTGTGGTTAATTGCTGTGCCATAGTATTATCAATGCTGTGGCCTTGGGGGGTCCTCTTGGGCTTCCTCGGTCGTATTCTCATTTACTCCCATTATCGCTTCACTGCACATATTGTCCTGGTATCACTGTTTAATCGAGGTCACTAGAGTTCACCAAGGTTAGACATTGTCCAGTTATGCAAGAGAAAACTCTATCCTCACCCTTAAATCACAATGTTGTTCCTTTTGAATCGATATTTGTTCTCGACCTAATATATTCCAATCTTTTCCTGATGCTGTTGAAAACTCTTCAATTGAGAATGCCAATTAACGTAAACCCTAAGGCGACTCTTTTGAAGAAAATATGACCATAAGCTTGTCCTTGGGTAATGCAATGCCTGCCCAGAATTGTCAAAGGTGTCTTTGAGGTTGGTTATCAATGTGTCCGCAACCATGCATGTTCTTTTAGGAGTGCCACTTTAATGCGGTGAAAATCTATGCGAGGTCCTAAATGTGGGTTCCTCATGCTATCCTCTGTCATTTCTCATTTTCATCGGTAAACCACTGATAAATTAATCAGGAATCAGAATAGCTCTACTGATACTTTTATTCAGGCTTTTATTTTTGATATAAGTATTCTATCAAACCATCAAAGGGGCATCGTGTCAAAACATGTAATCTTTCGATTTGTAACGAGAAGAACCTAGAGTTGTGCTCAGATGAGGCTTTGTCCTATTCAAGCCTAGTGGAAATGGAGATGGCATGAAAAGAAGAAATTGAAAACGTTATATGCATTGAGGAAGCCGACTCAAAACTAACAAAGTGTGCTGAGATGTTAGCTAACAATGATAAAAAAGAGATGAAAGAAGACAATAAAAGTGATTTGAATTTCGGAGGACATTCCTTTTGTAGCACACAACTTCTAGAATTGGCAGATGCAGTCAAGTATGGGGCAGGGGATGTGTCAGGCTCTACACATATTGCAGTAGAGATGCTTTTGAGAATTTTTTTAGAGAAAAACTCAAAATATTTGCATGTACACTTGCCATCAAAAGAATTCTTCAGGTCCAAACACAACATTATAATGGTTTGCAAATATGATTCCAGGTGATACAAACCACTTGGAGTTCACATCTGTGAGGTTTAATGAAGAAATTGGTGATCCATTCTTATACCAGGATACTGTTTCCAATATGAATGAAACAGGTCTTTGTGAATGTTCAATACCAGAAAAAATGTCAAGTCATTCTGGTGCTCTAGATTTCATTGGATATGCCTGCATAACGAGCATCCATTCTAAAATGTTGTTGACGAGTGCCTCCCCATGCACTTTTGGACGAGCCGGGATGCATGGATTCGATGCGTATCCATGCTTACTTCATTTATTGCCCCCGTTTAATTCCCTTCATCGTGACACAAACCACTTGCTTATGTTAATGGATTATTCAATGTTCTTGTTTGCAAAATATATGGCATCTTCAACCACTTTCCTGAAAAAGGAGGTGGAATGAAAACAAGTTAGTTAATAACATCGGTATTTTTCATGTGAGAGCGTAAAATCCAACTAGTTTCATGAGAAATCAAACCAATAATAATGAAAATAATTCTAGTCAAGGATCATGAACCATAGGCAACCAACATTAAAATGATATTGATGGCATGATTTTACAAATTCATGCTTCAAATTCTCCTTTTGAGACGAATTCCAAACTAGGAATTAATAGAAAAGCCAATTGATGCTAACTTTGATATCTGTGGTTCCCTTGGGGATGATGTATTTATAGAGCAAGTGGTTTGAAGTACTAGCAAACATGGGTTCAGAGGGGTGAGAAATTTCATCTATGTCAACCTAGGGCTTCAGGGGTGCTAGGGGAAAACAATGTTATTACGACCCAAATGAACATGCCAAGATGGGGAAAAAATAACCATGAATCTAGGGGGATACAATACGGAATAATTCACCCCATGATGTCTAACAATGCTGATGATAATGTGCCTTTTCTTTTAGCAATTTCGAGTTTCTTCCAAACCCTAATATGGGCACGTAATGAAAGCCAACTTGAAGACATATATGCCCATGCGCAGGGCCTTCTCCAATCTGCGTTGTCAACTATAGAAAGATGAGTTTTGAGGTTGTAGGGGAACTTTCAATGCATATTTGAAGCATCAAACCTCGAAACCCTAAAGTCATCATGAGGTTAGTATCTGAGACAACACATGATGTGGGGATTCAATGTGTGATGCATGAATGGACGCACCAAAGGGGGTGGATAGGTAGGGTCGCACGGAGAGCGAACAGTTGGGGGGTCCTATCAAAACCCTATAAGCTTGGAGCGAGTGGTTGGGTACCCAAAGTTTTGAATATGCCCAAAAATTTGGGTGGTGTTGTAGCGACTACAACACAGGGTTAGGAGGTAAAGCTATTCTAATAGAAGCTGTGTAGAAAACGTTATTATCAACTAATAATAATCTTATGTTTAGATGGATTTGGGTGTATGAGATGAAGGAATTCATGTATTTTATCTCTTTAGTGGTCAAGTTACATCATCTTGGAAATATTGCAACCATAAAAAAGTTGTCTTGTTATGAGCTTGATTCTAATGCTAAATCTTAGATGAACATGCCATTCATGGATGGTTCCTTTGTGTCATTTGAAAGTCAGGTGCTAGGATATTAAAGGACTCATTTATGACGAGAACCTTTATTCTCCATTCACTTGTGAATTATGTAGCCTTGTTGTTAGCATATGTGATTTTATTGATTAAAAATGGGTTTTCATTCCATTCTAAACCTCATATTTTTATGAGAGTTGTACGCATATGGATTTAATTTCCTCCCAACTTTATTTTTTTGGGTAGGTCAGCGATTACAATTAGGATTTTCAACTTCTATGTTAAGGAATCAATATATAGGCTCTGTAATTACCTTTATGATGTCAAGGATAACTACCAATATATTTATATCATCACCTCAAACTCTAATTAGGGTCTCTGCTCTCATGAGGAGTATGCCACTTTACATCATCCACATGGGATGTCATCCCTCCCAAATTGAATGAATTTATGGATATTCTATTTTATTATGACAAGGATATTTTGAAGGTAATGATCAGTATGGAAATGCTATAGGTGATATGGTTTATTTCTCATATTTTCTCTCTAAATTACATTAGTTAAAGGTTCAACAAGAAGTTTGATTATGCCTATAGAATTTGATTGTATTGGAGCCCAATTCATATGCATGACGTGTATGCATAGAGTAATATGGTGAATATATATACGATGATGCCAATTAATATATCCTCTTAATTCAGTGTCGTGGAAGACATCTTGATTAGGGTTGTGGTTCTCCTCAAGAAGTAGAAATTTGTATAACTCTCCCAAAGGAATTTTATGACATTTTTCATTAGTCATTTGAAGAAATGCCAAGCATTGACCCCAACGTCATCAAACATGAGATTAAAATGTATGAAAATGATATATTTAATTGAAAATTGTGAGCGGGGAGTAAAAAAAGGTGGCTCTTATTAAGGAAAAGGGTTGATATGGAACTAGGAAGCACATAATTCAAGTGTATAGAGAAAAGTTACTTAACATGATAAAACACAAACAATAATAGGAACAAAGAAAGAGTTATTATACTTCATTACTTACAATGATTTTTTTTATAAAAAAATACAAAAGGACCTCTCTTTCTATATTTATAAAGTCAATTCTAACTCTACTTCTAGTTATTCAAATATTTTTTCATAAAGATCTAAAAAACTATATAAAGTATACATTTATTTATCTAAATTATTTATTATTACTCCAAAAAAACATAAGTCATTAAAATTATTTTTTCATAAAAAACTAAAAAATATATAAATTATGAGTTATTCAACTAAATTATTCATTATTATTCCTAAAAAACATCATCCTTCCTCTTTAGCAATATCTGCTACATTTAATATCATTATCAATGAATATAAATCACACCGACATTCTAAATCAATATGAATAGATATAAATCATCTTATCTTATGTCATTCAAAATGTATTACAATGATTAGTGTTAAGATAAAAATAAGCCTGAGAGGGATCAAATCTCTTTTCAGTGTAAAAGAGGTTTGCATCTCAAGAGATTTGATCCCTCTTGGCACTTGGTAGATCTTTGAGTTAAGATGGATCTAGGTCGGTCTAATTTCCCTCTCTAAATAAACTATATTCCACATGAATACTATAGGTTCTCAATATCATGAGTCATTTTTTATTTCTATTATATTATTTTATGTTTAAAGGGTTATTTTCATTTGTTATTTGTTGTTTTTTAATTTTATTTTTTAAAATGATTACATTACATTAATTTTTATTTTATTTATTTATTTTTATGTAATTTGATTTATTCAAAATGTTAAATATTATGTTACAACATCTTTACCATACATGCTATAAAATAAGATTCAAATAAATATTTATAAAATATTATGATTTTGAAATGAGTATGGTTTTTGGACATGTCGTATTGATAAGCCATGGTATTGGCTCGTTGTAATGTAGAATTGAGGCTTCTGTGATCCATCATAGTTATAAGAAGAATTTAGGCGTAAATCACATAAAGAAAGATCGTTATAATGTATTAAATCCTATTTACAAATTAATAATATCCATGATCCATGATTAAGAATCTTATAAGTTTAATGTAGATATGAGATTTTTAGTACTTATTAATTAAATTTAAATATGCTTACCTGATTATTATTGTACAACACTACATCTTCCCATACTTTCTTGATTTTGAATTTATTTAAAAAATAAAAAT